>JARQOD010000009.1:162168164-162273701 GCA_033576555.1 Oophaga sylvatica
GGGGGGGGACTGTTTGTCCCAAAAATCAGTTGAGAAAAAAGTTATTGAGGCACATCAAAATTTTGCTTTAGCAGGCATAGGGATTAAGGGTCTTTAGATTCCTTTCTCGCCGGTTTTTTTTGGCTAAGTTAATAAAGATGTTTTAACTTTTTGCGCTTGTGGGTTTGTGCTCGTCTAAAAACCCCTATACCCGCCCGTCTGGGCCCCATTCCCCTTGGGAAACTTGGAGCGTCCAAGGGGATCATTTTTTCTATGGACTTCATCACGGACCTTCCTCAGCGTGGGGACTGTCATATGGTGGTTGTTGCAGTTCAGAAAGAGGGCACATTTCATTGTCTTCCTGCCTCCTTGCTAAAACTTGGTGCAGGTGTTCATTGGGGGATTGTGAGACTTCAGGGTTTGCCTTTGATGTGGGTGATGGGGTCCGTTTGTGCCCAAGTTTTGGAGGGCATTTTTTTTACGTCGGGGATGCAATTTCATTTTCCTGGTTTTCCCCGCGACCAATGGTCAGACGAGAGTCTGAATCAAAGCCTAGAGATTATTTTCCCCGGTGTTTTGTTTCAGAGAACCCAGGAGGACTGGTCTTCTTTCTTGCCTCTGGCGAGTTCGCTTTTAAAAAACGGCGGAGCGGTCCCGGTAAATCCCCGTTTTTTGGGGCATATGGTTTTTCCCCGTTTTTACTTTCAAGGGGGGGGGGCCCTTCTGGGGTTCCTGAGGAGGAGCGTTTCTCGTCGCACTTGCTTCAGTGTGGAGGGGTGTATTGAATAATCTGAGTGCTAGGGGGAACCGTTAAAAACGTATGGCTTAGGGGGGGGTTTTTGGGTCCAGATTTTAATTTTAACGACTGGTAGGGTTGTTTCCGGAATTAAAACTTAAGTTTCCCCCGGGAAAGCTGGGCCCAGTTTCATCGGGCCGTAAGGATCATTTCCCATAATTAACCCTGTGGCATTTCGTCTGGACCCCCCTCCTACGTTTAAAATTCTTTAATGTGTTCCAAAAGTCATTACTTAAGAGGTACGTGGCACAGTCTTTCCATACACCTTACCTCCTCCTCCAGTGGTGGTCAATGGTAACTTGGAGTTTCAAGTGTCAAAGATCATTGACTCACGTCTGAATCGCCGGTCCCTTCAGTACTTGGTGCATTGGAAGGGGTATGGTCCAGAGGAGAGGACGTGGGTTCCTGCGTCTGACATTAACGCAGATCGTTTGGTGCGGACCTTCCACAGAACTCACCCGGGCAAACCTGGCCCTGAGGGTCCGGAGGCCCCTCGTAGAAGGGGGGGTACTGTCATGTGTGCATCGCCACGAAGATCGTCGCGGTTGCACATTCTGACTTCTCACAGCTGAGTTGCTGTTTCTTTGTGTTTGGCAGTTAGGGAGTTAATTCTGTCTGTGCTCAGTTCTGGGACTGGGTGCAGTTTCTCCCGGCTGCAATTAATTATTTGTTGATTGGTTTCCTTTAAATCTCTGGTTGTCTGTTTGGGAGTTGCCAGTGAAATTCTTCATGCAGACCACAGATAGGATTGTATCTGTATAGACTTAAGTTAAAGAGCTCCTTAGTTGTTTTAAGCTCACCTTGCTTAGAGTTTAATATCCCAGATCATTTATGTTCCTTCTGTGTTTGAGTGTGTATGCAAGTCTGTGTTTTCTCCAGTCTGTCTTATATTTCTAATCTGTGTATTTAGCAGAGATCAGCCTATATCCCTTTGGTGGTAATCAGAATCCTTCTTAGGACTGATTACAGGGTTCAGGGACTGATAGGAGACAGGGTAAGGGTACTGCCACACTAAGCTATCCCGCTAGTGATCTCGTTAGCGTTGCATACTAATGAGATCGCTAGCGGGATTGTTTCTATATCGCTAAATGCAGTCACATTTAGCGATATAGTTAACGACGCTATCGCCGTTAGCGATCTTCTTAACGACTTTAGCGGTACAAAAGTACCGCTAAATCGCTAAGAAAAGGTGCCACACAGCGATAAGATACTTACCCAGCGGGAGCGCCAGCGATGAAATAGGGTCCGGAACGATTCCAGCGACGAGCGAGATCACAGCAGGAAGCTCGTCGCTGGAAGCTGCCGCACTGAACAATATCGCTAACGGGATCGCTAAATAGTGACGTTTTTTAGCGATCCCGTTAGCGATATTGTTTAGTGTGGCATACCCTTTAGGCTGGAGACTTGGACCTCTGAACCATTATCAGTACCTCCAAGGTGAGGAATTAGTTAGGACCCCAGTTTAGGGTCAGGTTAGACCCCCGGTCCTCTTCTTTCCTGTGACAGTGTATCTAGTCCTCAAGATTAATCCTGAGTTCAACGGATATCGTGTCAGGTAAATCTATTCTATATTTACATGCTGATGTTGCTAATCTATATGTTGTATAGAGGGTTGTTCTTTTAAGAATAGTTTACTGACATCGTACACATATCATAAGACCGCGTGACAATACAAAAGTGTTTTGCCACAGGTAAATCCATTATTTTTTGTCTTATCGTGTGGCGCTGATAATTCATCCTTGTTCTCATTTTTTGGCCGGTCTACCCTCACTTGTCCCTCCCTCACTTGTCTTACCTATTCCTGTGTCCTGTTGTGTGTACAAATATGTGATTCTTCCATTTTTTTTTTAGTCTTAGCCTGATGAAGAGACCTGAGTAGTCTCGAAAGCTTTGAATTTGTTACCATATTTTCAGTTAGCCATTAAACGGTATCAACCACAGAGGACTCTCAAGTATAAATAATTTTCTATTCTTGGAATTGAAATTCATCATTTTATTGTCCTAGTAAAACTTCATTTATTCTTGTTTGAAGTACATACATTTGCAATGGCCACGTAACAAGGCAATAAGTCAATATTTTGTGCCTACACCCTCCTTGACCCTGGGCTTCAACAGCGCCAGTTGCTGCTCAGAAGTGTTAGATGCACAGATGAAAACAATCGCTGATGTGTTTGTGGGGTTCAGTAACGCCTGCTGTTCCCCTGCTGTGTGTCTGGCAAAAATTACTGCTGCTAACTACAACTTCAACTTCAAACGTCTCATACTAGGCCTCTGCCTACACCCTCCTTGACCCTGGGCTTCAACAGCGCCAGTTGCTGCTCAGAAGTGTTAGATGCACAGATGAAAACAATCGCTGATGTGTTTGTGGGGTTCAGTAACGCCTGCTGTTCCCCTGCTGTGTGTCTGGCAAAAATTACTGCTGCTAACTACAACTTCAACTTCAAACGTCTCATACTAGGCCTCTGCCTACACCCTCCTTGACCCTGGGCTTCAACAGCGCCAGTTGCTGCTCAGAAGTGTTAGATGCACAGGTGAAAACAATCGCTGATGTGTTTGTGGGGTTCAGTAACGCCTGCTGTTCCCCTGCTGTGTGTCTGTCAAAAATTACTGCTGCTAACTACAACTTCAACTTCAAACGTCTCATACTAGGCCTCTGCCTACACCCTCCTTGACCCTGGGCTTCAACAGCACCAGTTGCTGCTCAGAAGTGTTAGATGCACAGATGAAAACAATCGCTGATGTGTTTGTGGGGTTCAGTAACGCCTGCTGTTCCCCTGCTGTGTGTCTGGCAAAAATTACTGCTGCTAACTACAACTTCAACCGTCTCATACTAGGCCTCTGCCTACACCCTCCTTGACCCTGGGCTTCAACAGCGCCAGTTGCTGCTCAGAAGTGTTAGATGCACAGATGAAAACAATCGCTGATGTGTTTGTGGGGTTCAGTAACGCCTGCTGTTCCCCTGCTGTGTGTCTGGCAAAAATTACTGCTGCTAACTACAACTTCAACCGTCTCATACTAGGCCTCTGCCTACACCCTCCTTGACCCTGGGCTTCAACAGCACCAGTTGCTGCTCAGAAGTGTTAGATGCACAGATGAAAACAATCGCTGATGTGTTTGTGGGGTTCAGTAACGCCTGCTGTTCCCCTGCTGTGTGTCTGGCAAAAATTACTGCTGCTAACTACAACTTCAACCGTCTCATACTAGGCCTCTGCCTACACCCTCCTTGACCCTGGGCTTCAACAGCGCCAGTTGCTGCTCAGAAGTGTTAGATGCACAGATGAAAACAATCGCTGATGTGTTTGTGGGGTTCAGTAACGCCTGCTGTTCCCCTGCTGTGTGTCTGGCAAAAATTACTGCTGCTAACTACAACTTCAACCGTCTCATACTAGGCCTCTGCCTACACCCTCCTTGACCCTGGGCTTCAACAGCGCCAGTTGCTGCTCAGAAGTGTTAGATGCACAGATGAAAACAATCGCTGATGTGTTTGTGGGGTTCAGTAATGCCTGCTGTTCCCCTGCTGTGTGTCCGGCAAAAATTACTGCTAGCTACCTAATCATGGTGAAAAAAACCTGACATCTCAAAGTGTCTAGTGCTACACATAGATATGAGGCTACACCCTGATTTCTAAGCTGTAAACATTTGAAACGTCAACTTTCAAACCATAAAATGATTAGTCTGTCACAAATCTGTAACAAAATAAATGTGACATATTATTACAGATATGCACATGTCGAAAACAAATGCAAACACAAAATCCTACTTATGCTATAGGATACTGATGGTCAACCTTGTCACTCCATAGCTTAGACAAATCCAACTCACATCATGATGACTCCAATGCTGCAATGTTGGAAGTGCATAATGTGGGTTGAACTTTGACAACTGCTGCAGTGCGAAGGTTATACTTCAGTGTTCTTGCCTTTGAAATAAAAGCATACAAGTTAATATAATAATCCAATGTTGATTAAGGGACGTGATGTACACGTGTAATATTGTGCAAACAATGCATGTAGGAATAGTCCTCTTCAACATTACTTATATTTGTGTCATTTTAAAAATACATATTTGATTAGAAAGTTAACAGCCCATATCATAAAGGTCCTTCATGTAAACATGATAATCGCTTACAAAAATCATGCATTACCTTGGTAAAGTCAATAGTGCATAGTCACAATAGCAAAATATATACCTGTAAGTGGTGCTGAAAGAACGACAACTGATAGAATACGTGAATGATATATATTTATCAGACTGAATAGCGACATCTGTACAATGTCGATATAATACTGTACCTTAACAAAACAGCTGTGTCACACCTCACACTCGTTTTTCTTGTAGCTTGTTATGTAATAGGGCACATGCGTGTATGTTTCATCATAGGTGCATGTTTACTGAGTAAAGCAGTCATGACAACGCCTTTGTGTTGTCGGTACGCTTGCGATGATGAACGATGCGCACCGTGAATGTTAGTCTGCGTCATAAGACGTACAGACGCTCCAATACCCAACGCGTCACAGCAGGAAGCCAGTCTGTGCGTCCAAACAGAGGCGCAACCATACATGCACGTAACCTTTTATAAAGCTAGATAAAAAAAAAGGATGTAGTAGTAACGCACACTTTATTGAGGTACAGTATTACA
Organism: Oophaga sylvatica; assembly: GCA_033576555.1. Classification (NCBI taxonomy): domain Eukaryota; kingdom Metazoa; phylum Chordata; class Amphibia; order Anura; family Dendrobatidae; genus Oophaga; species Oophaga sylvatica. Next base: position 162,173,579 of record JARQOD010000009.1, read on the forward strand.
TCGCCATTCACCATCTGTGGCTATGCAGTCTCATCTATATATACCTTATCTATCCGTTGTCATGCTTGCAAGTCCACAGTCAGGCATAAATATCTGTTTTCACTCTGCACTATGCACTTTTTAAATTTTCGTTTTGTTAATATAAATGATTGGCACATATTATCAGTATTACATGATGGAAATTTTAGATATTTTTTAAAAAATTGTAGTTATATTATTCACCAAATGTAAAGTTTTATGAATGTCAAAGAAAACTTGTAATGCTGATTATGTTTTTAAGTCAGCCATTCATTGTCTACACAATAAAAATGGTGTACATACTGTTACTTACCCATCATTAATGGATTCTGATGTGTACTTGTATGCTTTTATTTTAAACCGTATAGCAGATTATTTAACCTATTTTAATTGTGGTTTGCATTGCTTTTCAACATGTTAATGTATGCGTTTATGTTTGTAAATTTTTAATTTACATATATTTTTTTAAGTTAAATCATCTTATGGTACTAAAGTTTATATTTCTCTTGTTTGGAGTATAGACATTTTTAATTGACACGTAACAAGGAAAATACTTGATATAGTATTTAAACATCCTCCTTGACCCTGGGCTACAACACCGCCAGTTGTAGCTCGGAAGTGCTGTTAGCACAGTCTACACTTGCTCCTGTGTTACTGGGGTTCAGTAATGTCAGCTGTTCCCCTGCTGTGTGAACGGCAAAAAGTCCTGCTGCCTCCACCCTGTTCTCTTCTCATCCCTGGGCTACAACACCGCCAGTTGTAGCTCGGAAGTGCTGTTAGCACAGTGAACACTTGCTCCTGTGTTACTGGGGTTCAGTAATGTCAGCTGTTCCCCTGCTGTGTGAACGGCAAAAAGTCCTGCTGCCTCCACCATGTTCTCTTCTCATCCCTGGGCTACAACACCGCCAGTTGTTGCTCGGAAGTGCTGTTAGCACAGTGAACACTTGCTCCTGTGTTACTGGGGTTCAGTAATGTCAGCTGTTCCCCTGCTGTGTGTACGGCAAAAAGTCCTGCTGCCTCCACCATGTTCTCTTCTCATCCCTGGGCTACAACACCGCCAGTTGTAGCTCGGAAGTGCTGTTAGCACAGTGAACACTTGCTCCTGTGTTACTGGGGTTCAGTAATGTCAGCTGTTCCCCTGCTGTGTGAACGGCAAAAAGTCCTGCTGCCTCCACCCTGTTCTCTTCTCATCCCTGGGCTACAACACTGCCAGTTGTAGCTCGGAAGTGCTGTTAGCACAGTGAACACTTGCTCCTGTGTTACTGGGGTTCAGTAATGTCAGCTGTTCCCCTGCTGTGTGTACGGCAAAAAGTCCTGCTGCCTCCACCATGTTCTCTTCTCATCCCTGGGCTACAACACCGCCAGTTGTAGCTCGGAAGTGCTGTTAGCACAGTCTACACTTGCTCCTGTGTTACTGGGGTTCAGTAATGTCAGCTGTTCCCCTGCTGTGTGAACCGCAAAAAGTCCTGCTGCTTCCACCCTGTTCTCTTCTCATCCCTGGGCTACAACACCGCCAGTTGTTGCTCGGAAGTGCTGTTAGCACAGTGAACACTTGCTCCTGTGTTACTGGGGTTCAGTAATGTCAGCTGTTCCCCTGCTGTGTGAACGGCAAAAAGTCCTGCTGCCTCCACCATGTTCTCTTCTCATCCCTGGGCTACAACACCGCCAGTTGTTGCTCGGAAGTGCTGTTAGCACAGTGAACACTTGCTCCTGTGTTACTGGGGTTCAGTAATGTCAGCTGTTCCCCTGCTGTGTGTACGGCAAAAAGTCCTGCTGCCTCCACCATGTTCTCTTCTCATCCCTGGGCTACAACACCGCCAGTTGTAGCTCGGAAGTGCTGTTAGCACAGTGAACACTTGCTCCTGTGTTACTGGGGTTCAGTAATGTCAGCTGTTCCCCTGCTGTGTGAACGGCAAAAAGTCCTGCTGCCTCCACCCTGTTCTCTTCTCATCCCTGGGCTACAACACCGCCAGTTGTAGCTCGGAAGTGCTGTTAGCACAGTGAACACTTGCTCCTGTGTTACTGGGGTTCAGTAATGTCAGCTGTTCCCCTGCTGTGATAACGGCAAAAGTCCTGCTGCCTCCACCATGTTCTCTTCTCATCCCTGGGCTTCAACACCGCTAGTTGTTGCTCGGAAGTGTCATTGGCACGGGTACTCACTCCTGCCCAGACTGGTTACAGCATGCCATCTGTTTCCTGTCAGTGTAAACGTCACTTAGCCTCCAATAAGTTGTCCTGTCGTGTTGCGGTCGGGTTAGCCGACTCTATGGTGCTTGGAGTTTAGGTGCTTCCTATGTGTGCTGCGGGATATGCAAATAAAGGCTGTTTCGTTGTGACAATAGGACAATCATCCACTGTAGTACTGTGGATTCGGTAACTGCTGCTGGCTCGCGGCCTGTTATCTTAATTTTCCATGGGTACCTTCTGCTACCCGTCCGGGTTCCAGTACAGTCAGCTGGTTCTCCGCAGTGCCTTTGGCCTAGGTGCCTCCATCTCGGTATCCAAGTTCCAGCAATGTCTGCTGGTCCTTGGTAGTGCTTTGGAGCACAGGTACCTCCTGCTTAGTAACCGTGTCCCAGTAACGTCAGCTGGTCCTCGGTTGTGCCATTGGCTCTTTTCCTTCTGCTGCCCCTCCGGGTTCCAGCACAGTCAGCTGGTCCTCGTTACTTGCATTGGCTCTTGTACCTTCTGCTACCCGTCCGGGTTCCAGTACCGTCAGCTGGTTCTCCGCAGTGCCTTTGGCCTAGGTGCCTCCATCTCGGTATCCGAGTTCCAGCAATGTCTGCTGGTCCTTGGTAGTGCTTTGGAGCACAGGTACCTCCTGCTTAGTAACCGTGTCCCAGTAACGTCAGCTGGTCCTCGGTTGTGCCATTGGCTCTTTTCCTTCTGCTGCCCCTCCGGGTTCCAGCACAGTCAGCTGGTCCTCGTTACTTGCATTGGCTCTTGTACCTTCTGCTACCCGTCCGGGTTCCAGTACCGTCAGCTGGTTCTCCGCAGTGCCTTTGGCCTAGGTGCCTCCATCTCGGTATCCGAGTTCCAGCAATGTCTGCTGGTCCTTGGTAGTGCTTTGGAGCACAGGTACCTCCTGCTTAGTAACCGTGTCCCAGTAACGTCAGCTGGTCCTCGGTTGTGCCATTGGCTCTTTTCCTTCTGCTGCCCCTCCGGGTTCCAGCACAGTCAGCTGGTCCTCGTTACTTGCATTGGCTCTTGTACCTTCTGCTACCCGTCCGGGTTCCAGTACCGTCAGCTGGTTCTCCGCAGTGCCTTTGGCCTAGGTGCCTCCATCTCGGTATCCGAGTTCCAGCAATGTCTGCTGGTCCTTGGTAGTGCTTTGGAGCACAGGTACCTCCTGCTTAGTAACCGTGTCCCAGTAACGTCAGCTGGTCCTCGGTTGTGCCATTGGCTCTTTTCCTTCTGCTGCCCCTCCGGGTTCCAGCACAGTCAGCTGGTCCTCGTTACTTCCATTGTCTCTTGCTCCATCTGATACCCGTCAGGGTTCCAGTAACGTCAGCTGGTTCTCGGAAATTAGACAACCTTAAAGACCACCCAGAAGAAGATGACGACAACAAGGACGACGAGCATGAAGCCAACCAGCCTAAACACCATCACAAAGAAGAAATAAAAGATTACCAAACAGGACTAAGAAGGTTAAGACAAACTACAAGATACAGAACAAGAGACTTAAGAACAATAAGCAGAAGATCAAAAAGCAGAAGAACATGAAGTATAAGACCAAAATGAAGAGCAAAATATATGCTCTAAATTCTAAGCAGAAGACTAAGCAGTGTATGGGGGTGAGTCCGTTCCTCCTCGTGGTGCCCCTGGAAAATGCCTGCTGCTGCAGGCTAAACTGAACACGGACAAATACTGTTGTAATTTAAATCTTTTGTGACAGCAAGAACGGAAGGATGAAAAATTCATACTTTGACAGATTACAAGTACAGGATTCTCTGTCACAAATAAGAATATGATGAAGAAGATGAAGTACAATATGAATAAGAATAATAGTTTAATAAGAAGAATATGAGTAATGTTAACAAAAAGATGAATAGCAAGAAGTTTAAGAAGAAGATAAAGAAGGTGAAGATGAAGAATAATTTGATGAAAAAGATGATGCTGCTGAAGATTATGAAGGAGAAAGTGTGTGAAAAGTTAAGAAGGTGAAGAGCATGGAAGTAGTGAAATATACATATTTGCCAAAATAGAAAAAACGTTAACAACATTGTCAATTTCTTCGTCGATCCGAACATCTTTAAAAAAAAAAATATTTATGCTATTTTATTTGATTGGGTTAAACATCTATGCCTTTAATGTCTCCTCAACCTTCCACAATACATTGTACATTACTCTTTGTTGTTTTCCTTCATGTACAATTAACCAACAAGGCAAGAATGGGTTTTTTTTAATTCCGATATTTTGTTCCCATAGACTTACATGGGACTTTCGGTATCGGTATCGGGTATCGCCGATATTTTCATGGTATCGGCGATACCATTCAGATTCCGATACTTTTGGATATCGGAAAGTATCGCTCAACCCTAGTGGGGAGAAGAGATAAGCATAAAAGACATTTTCTCCTGATGATCTTTACCCATAAGGACCCTCAAAGGCTCTGTTTCTTGATCCACTGGTCCAGAAGTCAGTAGAGAGCCATCCACAGTCTCCATCTGTACTGGAGTAGCCTTCTTCACTGAACGTATCCCCTGTTTCAGAGCAAAGGAGATATCCATAAAATTTCCACTTGCTCCTGAGTCGATCATAGCAGAGCTAGACACCCAGACTGAGTCAACCCAGAGTTTGATGGAAAGGAAGCAATGAGAATTGTTTCTTTTACAACTCAGCTGGGACACCGCTGAGGAAACTTGAAAAATTGCAGCGTTTATACCGTCATCGTCCCCAGAACTAACAGAGTTTAAGTCCGAGAAATCAAGATCTCTTGCAGCAGATCTCTCTGGAGCCTGAGGCTCGGACATGACAGAGCTCCTCTCGCAACACTCACAGTGAATGACTGCTGCAGTAGTCTTACGAGAACGGCTGGGGCAGTTTATAATGAAGTGCCCTGACTTACCACAGTAGAAACATAGATTTTCCTTTATACGATGTTCTTTGCGTGCATCACTAACCCGTCTTTGTAAAGAGTCCACCTGCATGGGTTCAGGTTCTGGTTCCCTTGTGATCCTACTCAAAGGTTCCTTAGCTGAGGAGGGAGGTAGTAAAAGGTTAGTGCGATTATTTTCGAACCATCTCTCTTGTCTGCGTTCAGTCAGACGAGCATCAATACGAATACAATAGTTAATAAAGTCACCTAACGCAGTGGGAGGGTCGGCACGAGCAAGTTCATCCTTAATCAGTGGAGACAACCCTTTCCGAAAAATAGATTTCTTAGCAGAAGTGTCCCAAGTGGTATCAAGAGCCCATCTCCTGAAATCCAGGGCATATTCGGCTACTGAACGCTTACCTTGGCGCAAAGTTAACATGGCTGCTTCAGCTGTTGCACCTCGATTGGGGTCATCAAACACCTGCCCCATGGCTGAAATAAAAGCATCAAGGTGATTCAAACAATCATCCTCAGTCTCAATCAGAGGGTTTGCCCACATCAAAGCCTTATTGGTAAGCAACATGATTATAGTAAGCACTTTGGATCGTTCAGTGGGAAATTGTGAAGCATGTGCAGAGAAAAATAAATTGCATTGATTAATAAATCCCCTGAATTTCTCACGTTCACCGCCAAAACGAAAAGGAGGTAATTTGGGGATCCCAGAACTCGGGGTTATGGCAGGAGCCTGGGCTCGTTCCTCTAGAGCCTCAATCCTGGCTCGCAATTCCTGGGTAGTCTGTCCAAACACTTGCAAATTATGATTAGTGAGGTCCTGTAGGCTTGCAAAACGGGTTTTTAAAGTCTGTACATCTGAAAGGATTGTATCAGTCACTCCGCAAAGTTCCTTTATGCGGGCCTCCATCTTCCAGATCTTTTAAGGCAGAAGTGCTGGAAGGAGAAGAGGAAAGGAAAAAAAAAACAAAAACAATAGTGTTTACCTGTGGTAACACTGCAGAGTAAAATTTTAAGGGAATGCGCTCACCTGGAATGGTTGTGAGAAGTCACAACCACTGTCATCACATAAGGTATTTAAACGGACATCTGATATCCACAGTCACAGCAGACACGGCTTTCCCAGACCCAGCAGACACTAAACATTGGCTCCTGAATCTTGTCATGTATAGTGTACAGTTCCTATAGCATCTTGTGCTTGGGTGCGAGGAAAACACAGGAGACATAGGTTGAAATGAAATGACTTGTATTACTTCATACAAGCATGCTGAAAAGTTCACACAGTTTGCAGGAACAGAGTCAGGAGACACAGCAGGCCAGAGTAATTTCAAGCACTACAATAAATCTCCAAAGCAGGTTCAGGATCTCTTCTCTGTACCGTAATTCCTCTGCAAACATGGATTCACCAAACAGCAGGTTTCCAGAGTCCAAAAGTGTTCAAAGGTTCCTCAGTAGGGAATAGCTGGAGTACAATTTCAAGGTTTCCAGGAGTCAGGTCACAGACTGACTGAGGCTTGATTCAGGAGCACTGATTGTTCAGCTGAGGCTGCTTAAGAAGCAAGAGGGAAGAATCAGGGCGGGAACATGAAAACTGGAACTCCATATTAACTGAGGGCAAGAGCTGCAGAAAGACAGAAAGCAAAATGGCCGATGGAAAACTGAGTTTCAAGGAACATGTCAACAGAGACAAAGAACCTTACACTGGGTGTCACTGTTCTGATATATAGCAGTATTTCGCAAAAAAATAGAAAAAAATACAGGCCACACATTTGTCGTAGTGGTATCTCCGTGGCAGCTCATATCTGTGTGTGCTCAAAGTTTGGCCAATTTATGGCAGTTTTCTTTTTTTTTTGTCCGGGGTGTCACTGTACTCATATACAGCACTAATTAGCCCAAAGATAAAAAAAATACAGGCCACACATTTGTCATACTGGTATATCCGTGGCAGCTCATATCTGTGTGTGCTCAAAGTTTGGCCAGTTTACGGCAGTTTTCTCTTTTTTGTACTGGTGTCACTGTACTGATATACAGCCCTAGTTAGCCCAAAAATAAAAAAAAACAGGACACACATTTGTCATAGTGGTATCTCCATGGCAGCTCATATCTGTGTGTGCTCAAAGTTTAGGCAGTTTACGTCAGTTTTCTTTTTTTTGTCCTGGGTGTCACTGTACTTATATACAGCACTAGTTAGCACAAAAATAAAAAAAATACAGGCCACAAATTTGTCGTACTGGTATCTCCATGGTAGCTCATATCTGTGTGTGCACAAAGTTTGGCCAGTATATGGCAGTTTTCTTTTTTTATCCTTGGTGTCACTGTACTTATATACAGCAGTATTTCGCAAAAAAATGTTAAAAAATACAGGCCACACATTTGTCATACTGGTATCTCTGTGGCAGCTCATATCTGTGTGTGTTCAAAGTTTGGCAAGTTTACGTCAGTTTTCTTTTTTTTGTCCTGGGTGTCACTGTACTGATATACAGCACTAGTTAGCCCAAAAATAAAAAAAAAAAACAGGGCACACATTTTACGTAGTGGTATCGCCGTGCCAGTTCATATCTGTGTGTGCTCAAAGTTTGGCCAGTTTACTGCGGTTTTCTTTTTTTGTGTCCTGGGTGAAACTGAATTTATATACAGCACTATTTAGCCCAACAAAAAAAAACCAAAAAATAAAAAAAGCATTTGTCGTTAGTGGTATCTCCGTGCCAGCTCATTTCTGTGCGTGCCCAAAGTTTGGCCAGTTTAGGCCAAAGCATTGTATTTTTTTTGCAGTCTGTTAACGTAATTATTAAATCTGATAAAAACATTTTTACCTGATGTCCAGATAGGTGAAAGTGCGGTTTTCAAGCACACGTATCACATACAAGTTGACTCCAAAATCACCTTTTTGCAGTGAACGTGTATAATATTCTGTTCCATTTACAATGGGCAAGGTGCGTGGCAAGGGATGGGGAAGTGGCCGTGATGGTGATGGTGCAGGCCGAGGCTGTGGGCAAGCTGAAACTGGCCCACCAAAAACACCCACATCTTCTCGCTGGACCTTAGAGTCCGAAATCCTAGGGGAGACCCCAGCATTTTTGCCGTGATCCCCCCGGAGGACGTTTTAAGGTCTAAAAACTTCTGAAAATGATGGAAACACTGCTCAAATTACACGGGATATCATGGGGATCGCCCTGGAAGAATTCCTCCTATTCTGTTTTCTTATGCATTGACTGCAAGGCCTGCCGTGCTACCAAGTCATATGCACCCCAATAAGTCTTTGATCCCACATACTTGAAGGGCACAGGAAAATTCACTTCACATTCTTCATTTTGTACTACCATTCCCTTTCTTATGCATTGACTGCAAGGCCTGCCCTGCTACCAAGTCATATGCACCCCAATAAGCCTTTGAACCAAAATACTGGATGGGCACAGGAAAATCCACTTCACATTATTCATTTTGGACTCCAATTCCCTTTTCTTATGCATTGACTGCACGGCCTGCCCTGCTATTAAGTCATATGCACCCCAATAAGCCTTTGAACCAATATACTGGATGGGCACAGGAAAATCCACTTCACATTATTCATTTTGGACTCCCATTCTGTTTTCTTATGCATTGACTGCAAGGCCTGCCCTTTTACCACATCATATTCACCCCAATAAGCCTTTGAACCCACATACTAGATGGGCCCAGGAAAATCCACTTCACATTATTCATTTTGGATTCCAATTCCCGTTTCTTATGCATTGACTGCAAGGCCTGCACTGCTACCAAGTCATATGCACCCCAATTAGCCTTTGAACCCACATACTGGATGGGCACAGGAAAATTCACTTCACATTATTCATTTTGGACTCCCATTCTGTTTCTTATGCATTGACTGCAAGGCCTGCCCTGCTATCAAGTCATATGCACCCCAATAAGCCTTTGAACCCAAATACTGGATGGGCACAGGAAAATCCACTTCACATTATTCATTTTTGACTGCCATTCTGTTTTCTTAAGCATTGACTGCAATGCCTGCCCTGCTACAAAGTCATATGCACCCCAATAAGCCTTTGAACTAAAGTACTGGATGGGCCCAGGAAAATCCAGTTCACATTTTTCATTTTGTACTCCCTTTCTGTTTTCTTATGCATTGACTGCAAGGCCTGCCCTGCTACCAATTCATATGCACCCCAATAAGCCTTTGAACCCACATACCGGATGGGCACAGGAAAATCCACTTCACATTATTCATTTTGTACTCCCATTCTGTTTTATAATGCATTGACTGCAAGGCTTGCCCTGCTACAAAGTCATATGCACCCCAATAAGAATTTGAACCCAGGTACTGGATTGGCCCAGGAAAATCCATTTCACATTATACATTTTGTACTCCCATTCTGCTTCTTATGCTTTGACTGCAAGGGCTGCCCTGCTACCAAGTCATATGCAGCTCAATAAGCCTTTGAACTCAGGTACTGGATGGGCCCAGGAAAATCGACTTCACATTATTCATTTTGTACTCCCATTCTGTTTTCTTCTGCATTGACTGCAAAGCCTGTCCTGCTACCAAGTCATATGCACCCAATAAGCCTTTGAACTCAGGTACTGGATGGGCCCAGGAAAATCCACTTCACATTATTCATTTTGGACTCCCATTCTGTTTTCTTCTGCATTGACTGCAAAGCCTGTCCTGCTACCAAGTCATATGCACCCCAATAAGCCTTTGAACCCACATAGTGGATGGGCACAGGAAAATCCACTTCACGTTATTCATTTTGGACTCCCATTCCATTTTCTTATGCATTGACTGCAACGGCTACCCTGCTACCAAGTCATAAGCACCCCAATAAGCCTTTGAACCCACAAACTTTATGGGCACAGGAAAATCCACTTCACATTATTCATTTTGGACTCCCATTCCCTTTTCTTATGCATTGACTGCAAAGGCTGCTCTGCAACCAAGTCATATGCACCTCAATAAGCCTTTGAACCCACATACTGGATGGGCACAGGAAAATCCATTTCACATTATTCATTTTATACTCCCATTCTGTTTTATAATGCATTGACTACAAGGCTTGCCCTGCTACAAAGTCATATGCACCCCAATAAGCCTTTGAACCCACATACTGGATGGGCACAGGAAAATCCACTTCAAATTATTCATTTTGGACTCCCATTCTGTTTCTTATGCATTGACTGCAAGGCCTGCCCTGCTATCAAGTCATATGCACCCCAATAAGCCTTTAGAATAGAGATGAGCGACTTTCCCGTTTTTCGGGTCGAGTCGGGTTTCACGGAACCCGACTTTCGCAAAAGTCAGGTCGAGTGAAATAGGCAGACTATCGCGAAAAATCGGCGGGTCGATCGAAACGCGAAACCCAATGCAAGTCAGTGGGGAAGCAAAGTCGGTAGGGAGTGGAGGACAGAAAACACACCTACAGTGCCCATTTCAATGCCAACAACATAAATCATTATTACTTAGGCTTGGCAACCTTAATTGACTTTATAATAATGTTTGCGCATTGAAAAATGGGGGTTATTTGTCTCAACTTGTGGGGGGTTAGGGATGGCTCCCGGTTTTCGTGGGCCCCGGGCCAAAGAGTGTCAGTGGGCCCTTTTAACACATACCACAATTAATGATGCTCTGTTACGGCACAGAAATATTGGTATAGTGCAATGAAAAATACTTCACTTCTTACATGACATGACTGATATCTATGTTAAAATCTACAATAGCTCAAAAAACGGACACAATATTCCTCCATACAGTATTATGGCCACCACATAGTGTGCCATACAGAATAATGAGGCCCATATATTGCTCCATACAGAATAGGCCCCATATGATGCCCCATACCCTATATGATGCCCCATAAATAATGAACCCCATGTGATTCTCCAGTTTATGATGGTCCACATGGATGATGCTTCAGTGTATGATGGGACAAAATCAAGCTCCATATATAATGGGCCCCATTATTAATGTTCCAGCGTGTAATGGGCCACGTAAATTCTGCTCCAGTGTCTGCTGTCCCCCATTTACAATGCTCCAGTATATGATGGGCCCCATGGCTGCTGCTCCAGTTTCTGATCTGCCCATTGACAATGCTCCTGTATATGTTGGGCTCCATGGATGATGCTCCAGTCTCTGATTTGCCCCATTGACAATGCTCCTGTATATTTTGGGCCCCATGGATGATGCTCCAGTGTGTTATGGGCCAAAATCATGGTCCATATTATTAATGATCCAGTGTATAATGGGCCCCGTAAAGGCTGCTCCAGTGTCTGCTGTCCCCCATTTGCAATGCTCCAGTATATGTTGGGCCCCATGGATGATGCTCCAGTCTCTGATTTGCCCCATTCACAATGCTCCTGTATATGTTGGGCCCCATGGATGATGCTCCAGTGTGTTAAGGGCCAAAATCATGGTCCATATTATTAATGATCCAGTGTATAATGGGCCCCGTAAATGCTGCTCCAGTCTCTGCTGTCCCCCATTTACAATGCTCCAGTATATGATGGGCCCCATGGCTGCTGCTCCAGTCTTTGATCTGCCCCATTGACAATGCTCCTGTATATGTTGGGCCCCATGGATGATGCTCCAGTGTGTTATGGGCCAAAAGAAAGCTCCATATATGATGGTCCACATTATTAATGATCCAGTATGAAATGCTACCCATATATTCGTGAAAACATTTAAAAACATTCAATAACTCTGCTCGCTGTGCAGTGGTCTATTCTGCCCTCCTCAGTGTCGCCATCTTACAGGTCTCTGCACTTGGACTGTTTAGGCAGAGGGAGTACAGACGTGAGGTAATTTCCCTCTGTAACATGAATTTTACTGTCAGGAAAAGCGGAAGACGTCACAGCGGTGGAGCATGGAGAGGTAAGTATTGCAAGTGCTGTGGCCCTTAGCAAGCAGGGGTGGCCGACTAGTGGGCGACGGCACTGGCACAGCGCCCCTCATAATACGCCGGTGCATCTGACGGTGAGAGGGCCCATTCCACCATCAGAGGCAAATGTTTGAACTATGAGTGTCCCTGTGCCAGTGCCGTTGCACACGAGTGGCCCCCCACCTGCTCAGTGAACCTGCACTTGCCCGTGTGCGCCAGGTGCTGACGGTGGACCAATTGGGGCTATTTTTATGTTTTGTAGTCCTGCCACTCTCGCAAGTGTGTGGCACACCAGGATTTAGGTTGCCACAGTGACCTTGACTCCCTCCTGGGGGGAGTGATGTCATGCCTGAACTCAAGGAAGGATCCCTTTAACAGGTTACACATCATATACCTTTCATACTCCGGACCAGAAGAGGGAGATCCAATGTGGCACCCTGAGGGTCCAGTCGCCACAGAGATGTTGCATCTTACCCAGAGGTGTGACACCTGACTCTCAGGTAAGGGGGAAGCACTCCTAGGACTCCACATTTGCATCCCACACACACCATGCCAGCTGAGCGTTCGGACGGACCCTTAGGGAGGATGGTCTGACTCAGCCTGGTTAGAAAAGGGTGTATAGCTGGGTGGGTGGAGCTTAGGCAGCACTTAGGCTGCGTGTGAGGATAGAGATCAGTCTTCCTCAGGAAGGAGCTGCTGCAGCAGTGCGTTAGATTAGAGAGCAGTCAGTCAGTGGGTACAGGACTGGACTGGAGCCTCCTCTGAGTTCACCTCGGGAGGCAACTGCGGTATTGAGCGAAAGGGTCCTGGGCAGAGAAGGCCTTACCAATCGTAGCCCATCTCAAATTAGGACCAGGCCGACACGGGGGACGGTCCCTAGATTAGCAGGAAGGCTCAGGCTCCGCTAGTAAAGCCGACGGCGGAGGTCACTTCATGGGCCATTGCCACTAGCCACCAGCATCCCTACCAGAAGGCAGCATCGGGGTCAAGTACGTGCAGACACCGGATTGATCTGTTAACTGAAAGGACTCATAGCTCCCTTGTCTGAGGGCTCTGTGGTGGTGTGGTGCGAGGAAGTAAGGAGTATTAGCACTGAGAGAGAAAAGGCCGGAAAGGAACACACTGAAAGGGAGTCTTTGGAAGTGCGACCAACTTACCTGAGGGCTGCTGGACCACTCACTTGGAGGACACAGTGCCAGGCAGGCATCTGTCTTGCTAGCAACAGACTGTGAGTAAAACCCTGAAACTGCATTTGAACTGCTTCCCTGAATTATTCCAGTGACGCACACTCCCCTCTGCTACATCCTCAAGCACCATTCCTGCATTACTACATCTACCTGCCCTGGAAGTACATAGCCTCACCTGTAGGAGGTTTACCATCTAAGCTGCACAACACCTTCCCTTCCAGATGTACTGCACAGCAGCTCTGGTTACCCTGACCAGATACTACAGGTGGCATCACGAATAATCATACGAACACTAATCCTCTGTAAGTATCCCCCTTTTGGTGAGCGCCCAGGGCCACGGACCGAGTCGTTGCTGCTATGACATTCCCCATAGAAGTCGACGGGCTCGGTGCCGAGTACCCCACGGCCCTGGCGGGCGGCTCACCAACACCTTATTTCAGGAGAGCTCCTTGAGAACATTCTGGCTGGGGGAGGAGTTAGTGAGTGTGGCTGGAGGGACATGAGAGGAGAGACGTGTGGATACAAATTGGTGAAAAGAGGGGCTATAGAGAGCTCACCCCAAGGTCGGAGCGCCGAAACTGGACCCATGGAGTCCGAGACTGAGTGGGTAAACTAAAGTCCAGGCTGCAGAGATCCGGAGGACAGCAGACAACAGATTCTCTGCCCAAACTAATACTCTACTGCACAGCAGCAGCACACGTGAGCCGGAGACTCCATAAGTGAGTGATTCCTGAAGCAGGTTACACCTGTCTGCTATGAGAGTGAATTTATACCTACACAACAGACAGAGAGAGGAACTTGGATGGACCTTCTAGCAGGCAGTGCCTCAGAAAATAGCGCTACAAAGGAGAACTCACATCCCACCTCAAGTAAGGGGATTCAAAATTGCTTTCAGGCGACCGACTCCAGCAGCATCTGTACTCGGTGCCCTGGACAATTTGTCAGCAAAAAATGTGAGTAAGGCTCTGGAAAGTGCATCTGACTGTGTCTCCTCAAGTCCTTCCTGCCAAACACACTCCACTGTGCCCAATCTTTCAGCACCATTACTTTCTATACCATCTCTCTGCCCTGGGACAAGCTTCACTTGTGGGAAGCTATTTCAACTCTGCTGCATCACAGCATGAGTCTCCGAGGATCTGTCACTTCTGACCAGATACTACAGATGCCGTCACGAACACCTTACTACAAACTCTATCATCCCCTGTACATATTCCCCTTTTATTCACCCCCCAGGGTCAGGAACAGGGTCACTGCCACTGTGACACATCCCCTGTAACACACCGGCCCTGTACCAAGTATCCCAGTGCCCTGGCTGCCGATCCAAGTGAACTGCATTTGTGTTCTCTACTATTGTATCCTCAGTGCGGTGGTTTGTTTATGGATCTTTTCGTTTGGCCTATAATAAAGGTCTTGTGATTGTTGGCGATTCTCTTACTCTGTTGACCCCCCCGTGACAATAGGCATGTTTCATTTTTATGAAGGTGAGATCAACAACATTTTACGTATATATATCAGGAGTCAGACACAGACGTTTCCACTCTCCGTATGGATTAGACAATAAGATAAAAAGCAGTAAAAGTGTAATGTATGGGAAGCGTACAGCTTTATACAGTGTAATTGTCCATATAAATTACAAAAATACTTTTACTGATTAAAATAGTGGCAAATAACATCACAGACAAAGGTAGAAGGGGGACTGGAAAAGTAGCATGTACAAATTACAGCATGACAAAAAACACACAGCGGGGGTATGATTAAGTGTCCTAATAGTTACACATATGGCCACATAAGTACATAGCAATAATAGAAGTCATATACAGAAGTATTGTATACTACCCACAATAATGTGCCAGAATATATATTATTTTCTCTCTATATATCACATATATACAAAGCAAAGTATAGAAATCAATGAATAGACAATGCAGTACATAGAGGAGAACTATGAATTGCCCAGGGGACACAATGAATCACGTAGACGTAGTAGTATTGTCCCATAATGGCAAGACACAGAAGGCACATCAATAGGGTATTTGTAAGAGTAGTGGACATACCAGATAGAAGTTATCAGGACACCGCTTCAACCCCCACCTCTCCAAAGCGCGTTTCGGCTGGAATGCCTTCCTCAGGGGGCGTGCCAAATGGGAGTAATCATACCTATTTATAGCTGCCAAACAGGGGGATCAGCGCCAACAGCTGTGAGCCGCTCATCTCACTGGCCGGCGCCATCAACGCTGAAGTAGGATCATATAGGCCTCATGTGACCCAGCGTCAGACGGGAGGCGGGGGCCGGAAAAACAGAGACAGGCAGAGATCGGCGCATGCGCGAAGAAGTAGCGGCGGCCATTTTATTGAAGGGCAAAATAGAACAACATGCCTAAAGTGACCTCACAAACAAAAGCACGTGCATAATGAACATATAGCGCATATAAGCACAAGCATCGTCACAGAGCATCACTCTAGCGATAATGGGGAAAAATTTATGTATATACTAAATATAATCAATACATGTAATAGATGAGCTCTAAGCATAATCCGAGCATGCGCAGTAAGATACCTATGGCCATATGGATAAAGGGCTAAAAAAGGAAAAATGCCCAAAAGTGGCCATATTCATAACAATGCTAATGATAAACATACAGGCGCAAGGTACATTACCACAATATTAACAAGATTAATAAAAACAGTGAAATATATCACAAAATACAAAAAACATATACATTTTAAGACAGCCAAAATAGAGAATACCAAATGACAAAAATGTGCAATACGAATTGCAGTGTCAAAACATCATATCAATATGCATCATAAATATAAGTTCATCATAACAGATATAATGTCACCTACATAAATATATCACTGAAAAAGAAAAAAATAATAAATAGAAAAATAAACACAAAATAGATATCAACAATCAGATGCAGAATCCGGACTTGGACGGCACTTCATCAAGATATCTCCACAAAACAAGGGCAAGCGAATATACTGAAACACTAAAAATTAAAGGAACAAAGGGTTAAAATCAAACAATAAAATGTAATGTGGAAAGTACAATACCAAATTACAAAGAGACGGTTAAAGAAATGGGGCAAAGGAAATGCATTTGTTAAGTCCAGAGGGATGAACAGAATTCAATAACCAAATCCATCTCGTCTCCAACTTAGCCAACCTACTGGACAACGCACCACCCCTAATATTTATCCTCAATGATTCGATGCCACGTACACGTAAGAGGGAGCTATCACAATTGTGGAACTCCTTAAAGTGGCGCGGTATTGTCTTTAGGGTGGATGCGTCCACGTGGCTGGCGGCCGCCTGTATGCCCAGCACATGTTCCCTTACGCCCACCTTGAACTGACGCGTAGTAAGTCCAACATAAATCAAATTGCAGGGACACTTGGTATAATAAATCACATGTGGTGGTACATGTGATGTACTGCCTAATCTCGTATACTTTCGTGTCATCAAAGTTGGTAAACGTGTCACAGCGATCTATGTTGGGGCAGGCGACACACCGGCCACATGGCCTACATCCGCCCCTCATTGTCGAACCATCGAGGAAGGTAGGTGTGCTTCGTCCAGAGTAATGGCTTGAGACGAGATGGTCCCTCAGATTTTTAGCACGTCGAAACGTCAATGATGGACACTTAGGAATAATTTTACCCAATATTGGGTCAACCTGAAGGATTGGCCATGCCCTCTGGAGAATAGCTCGAACCCTGTTAGATTGTGAACTGAATTAGGTGATAAATCTTATCACCTTATCAGAAGATTTAGTTTTTGATTCTGTCCCATATAGCAAATCGTGTCGGGAGGCATACTTAGATCTATTAAATGCCTTTTTGATAATTCTCCGGCTATAACCACGCGCAATGAATCGTTCCTTCAATTCCTCCGCCCTATGTTCAAAATCCGCATTTGATGAACAAATACGTCAAAGACGGAGAAACTGACCAACTGGAACCGATTTAATCATATGGCGTGGATGCCCATATGTAGCGTGCAACAAAGTGTTTGTAGCTGTTTCCTTTCTGAATCAGTCAGTCTGTAGGACTCCGGAGGAGTCCCTCCTAATCGTCACGTCAAGGAAATCAAGTGAAACACCACTGTGTGTGAACGTAAAATTTATGTTCCGATCATTGCTATTAAGGGTACTGATCAGTTGCTCAAGGTCGACAGATGTGCCTTTGCCAGATGAAGAAGATGTCGTCGATGTAGCGTGTCCAAAAAGGAACACGTTCCATCAACCCCTATTCATCCGACAAGAAGAGGTCCTTCTCCCACAGCCCCAGGAAGAGCCCGGCATAGGACGGCGCGAAGGCCGCGCCCATAGTGGTCCCCTGGAACTGAAGGTAGAAGGACCCCTTAAAAACAAAAAAGTTATGAGTGAGCGCAAACTCCAGTAGTTCCAGCAGGATGTCCCTCATATCAATAGACAGGGGGGAATTGTTAAGAAAGTTTTTAACCGCATGCAACCCATCCCTGTGCCTGATGTTAGTATATAGGGACTCCACATCTGCTGAAACTAGTAGAGAATGGTCCTCAATACACAAACCATCGACCCTGCGCAACAGATCACCTGTATCCTGGAGGAAGGAAGGGAGGCCCATATCCAAGGGTTGGAGATGAAAATCTATCCATTTATTGACGCTCTCCAGGAAGTTCCCATTGCCAGAAATTATCGGTCTCCCAGGTGGTGTGGAGATATTCTTATGGATCTTAGGGAGGAGGTGCAAGGTTGACATAGTCGGCTCCTGAACGATTAAAGCCATTGCTAGATCCTTGGCGATAATGCCGTCCTGAAGGGCCCACTTAAGGATGTTATCCAATTGAGAGGAATATGCAGAGAGAGGATTATAAGTAAGCTTTCTATAATTGGTGGTAACCTGAAGCTGACGAAAAGCCTCTTTCTCGTACATATCAATGGGCCACAGGACGACATTACCTCCTTTATCGACTGGTTTGTAAATCACATCAGGCAGCTCATGAAGATATCTCAACCTTACCCTCTCCTCCTGTGTCAGATTGTCATTTCTAACACCTTTTGGAATCTTTTGTAATTCATCCGTCACCACCGGACGAACAAGTCTATATTGGCACAAGATGATAATGGGGGGAACCTGCTGGAGCGCAGACTGATAGATGGAGGAATCTTACCTCCAATACTTGTATGTTCTGTAGCTATTTCTTCCAAAATCCTCAGGGCCTCCTGTTCCTCCTCTGTTGGAAATAAGGAATACAGGGAATTGGTGTTAAAATACCTCTTAAACAACAATGATCTCGCAAATATATGCAAGTCCTTCACAGTGGTGAACACATCAATACCCAAGTAGGCGAGAAGGAGAGACCCCTACCAAGAAGACCCAAATCAACATCAGAAAGGAAATGATGAATTAAGTTAATCACCTTGTTGTCACGCTGTGTCAAGGCCGTAGATGCATTTCTCTTGTAGGGATGGTATGAATGATCTCTAAGTCTTGTGCTCTCAGTAGATGCAGCTGTAGCCCCAGACACTGATGACGCATCTGAATGATTACTCAAAGAAGAGCTAGAGATATTGGATGCACTTTTTCAGAGGTTCCCTTGAGCTACATTTCTCCAAAGATATACCCTTTTGGATTGATAGTCTTTCAGGTCTCTTGTATATTTTTTCATCTGAGTGTCCTGAATTTTCTTGACAGTTGCGTCAAGGATTTTATCCAGGTCTACCTCAATAGATTGAATTTTCTCAGATGAATTATTAGACCGTAAATCTGTTTGTATAGAGTCAATAGAAACATCCAATTCTTTAATCTTTGTGAAATTGAGCTCAATGAGAAGATCCATTAAAGAGAAAGCACAATTATTGCATGCCTCCTCCCACTTATCTACAAAGGCAGAATCATCAACAGGGAACGAGGGTATGACCCTCACCCGAAGACCCCTAGGGATCATTTTATTACTTTTATATTTTTCAAGAAACAATTTGTTCCACCATAATCTAGATCGCTTATCAAGCAATTTTTGAATGGCGGAGCATTTCTCATCCCATGAGGAATCAACCGGCTGTTGACTATCAGTCACCCCACTACCAAAGACTTTATCCATTTGGTCGAGCCATAACTTCTCTCTGGCTCGAAAGTCCATAGTGTCCTCCAGAACACCTGTGCATAACACAGAAACAAATAATAATACATGTGGAGAACACAGACAACTACCCATACGTAACATAATCATACACAATATCAATGTAGTTACTTAGGGCAGCCCAGTATCAACAGACAGTGTAGAACACCCTGCATATATATTTGTAAGAGTAGTGGACATACCAGATGGAAGTTAACAGGACACCGCTTCAACCCCACCTCCCCAACGCGCGTTTCGGCTGGAATGCCTTCCTCAGGGGGGGTGCCAAGTGGGAATAATCATAGCTATTTATAGCTGCCAAACAGGGGGATCAGAGCCAACAGCTGTGAGCCGCTCAGCTCACCGGCCGGCGCCATCACCACTGACGTAGGATCACATAGACCTCATGTGACCCAGCATCAGACGGGAGGCGGGGGACGGAAAAACAGAGAGAGGCAGCGATCGGCGCATGCGCGAAGAAGTAGCGGCGGCCATTTTATTGAAGGGCAAAATAGAATAACATGCCCTAAATAATAAAACGGCCGCCGCTACTTCTTCGTGCATGCGCCAATCGCTGCCTGTCTCTGTTTTTCCGGCCCCCGCCTCCCGTCTGACGCTAGGTCACATGAGGCCTATGTGATCCTACGTCAGCGGTGATGGCGTCAGCCGGTGAGCTGAGCGGCTCACAGCTGTTGGCGCTGATCCCCCTGTTTGGCAGCTATAAATAGCTATGATTATTCCCACTTGGCATGCCCCCTGAGGAAGGCATTCCAGCCGAAACGCGCGTTGGGGAGGTGGGGGTTGAAGCGGTGTCCTGTTAACTTCCATCTGGTATGTCCACTACTCTTACAAATACCCTATTGATGTGCCTTCTGTGTCTTGCCATTATGGGACAATACTATTACGTCTAACTTAAGATGATTCATTGTGTACCCTGGGCAATTCATAGTTCTCCTCTTTGTACTGCATTGTCTATTCATTGATTTCTATACTTTGCTTTGTATATATGTGATATATAGAGAGAAAATAATATATATTCTGGCACATAATTGTGGATAGTATACAATACTTCTGTATATGACTTCTATTATTGCTATGTACTTATGTGGCCATATGTGTATCTATTAGGACACTTAATCATACCCCCGCTGTGTGTTTTTTGTCATGCGGTAATTTGTACATGCTACTTTTCCAGTCCCCTTCTATCTTTGTCTTTGATCTAATTTGCCACTATTTTAATCAATAAAAGTATTTTTGTAATTTATATGGACAATAACACTGCTTTTTTCGTCCGTGGTTTTCATATACATGCAGTGTGTCCTACACTGTCTGTTGATACTGGATTGCCCTAAGTAACTACATTGATATTGTGTATGATTATGTTACGTATGGGTAGTTGTCTGTGTTCTCCACATGTATTATTAATTGTTTCTGTGTTATGCACAGGTGTTCTGGTCAGCACTATGGACTTTCGGGCCAGAGAGAAGTTATGGCTCGACCAAATGGACAAAGTCTTTGGTAGTGGGGTGACTGATGGTCAACAGCTGGTTGATTCCTCATGGGATGAGAAATGCTCCGCCATCAAAAATATGCTTGATAAGCGATCTAGATTATGGTGGAACAAATTGTTTCTTGAAAAATATAAAAGTAATAAAATGATCCCTAGGGGTCTTCGGGTGAGGGTCATACCCTCGTTCCCTTTTGACGATTCTGCCTTTGTAGATAAGTGGGAGGAGGCATGCAATAATTGTGCTTTCTCTTTAATGGATCTTCTCATTGAGCTCAATTCCACAAAGATTAAAGAATTGGATGTTTCTATTGACTCTATACAAACAGATTTACGGTCTAATAATTCATCTGAGAAAATTCAATCTATTGAGGTAGACCTGGATAAAATCCTTGACGCAACTGTCAAGAAAATTCAGGACACTCAGATGAAAAAATAAACAAGAGACCTGAAAGACTATCAATCCAAAAGGGTATATCTTTGGAGAAATGTAGCTCAAGGGAACCTCCGAAAAAGTGCACCCAATATCTCTATCTCTTCTTTGAGTAATCGTTCAGATGCATCATCGGTGTCTGGGACTACGGCTGCATCTACTGAGAGCACAAGACTTAGAGATCATTCATACCATCCTTACAAGAGAAATGCATCTACGGCCTTGACACAGCATGACAACAAGGTGATTAACTTAAGTCATCATTTCCTTTCTGATGTTGATTTGGGTCTTCTTGGTAGGGGTCTCTCCTTCTCGCCTACGTCGGGTATTGATGTGTTCACCACTGTGAAGGACTTGCATATATTTGCGAGATCATTGTTGTTTAAGAGGTATTTTAACACCAATTCCCTGTATTCCTTATTTCCAACAGAGGAGGAACAGGAGGCCCTGAGGATTTTGGAAGAATTAGCTACAGAACATACAAGTATTGGAGGTAAGATTCCTCCATCTATCAGTCCGCGCTCCAGGAGGTTCCCCCCATTATCATCTTGTGCCAATATAGACTTGTTCATCCGGGTGGTGACGGATGAATTACAAAAGATTCCAAAAGGTGTCAGAAATGACAATCTGACACAGGAGGAGAGGGTAAGGTTGAGATATCTTCATGAGCTGCCTGATGTGATTTACAAACCAGCCGATAAAGGAGGTAATGTCGTCCTGTGGCCCGTTGATATGTACGAGAGAGAGGCTTTTCGTCAGCTTCAGGTTGCCACCAATAATAGAATGCGTACTTATAATCCTCTCTCGGCATATTCCTCTCAATTGGATAACATCCTTAAGCGGGCCCTTCAGGACGGCATTATCGCCAAGGATCTAGCAACGGCTTTAATCTTTTAGGAGCCGACTATGTCAACCTTGAACCTCCACCCTAAGATCCAGAAGAATATCTCCGTACCACCTGGGAGACCGATAATTTCTGGCAATGGGAACTTCCTGGAGCTCGTCAATAAATGGATAGATTTTCATCTCCAACCCTTGGATATGGGCCTCCCTTCCTTCCTCCAGGATACAGGTGATCTGTTGCGCAGGGTCGACGGTTTGTGTATTGAGGACCATTCTCTACTAGTTTCAGCAGATGTGGAGTCCCTATATACTAACATCAGGCACAGGGATGGGTTGCATGCGGTTAAATACTTTCTTAACAATTCCCCTCTGTCTATTGATATGAGGGACTTCCTGCTGGAACTACTGGAGTTTGCGCTCACTCATAACTTTTTTGTGTTTAAGGGGTCCTTCTACCTTCAGCTCCGGGGGACCGCTATGGGCGCGGCCTTCGCGCCGGCCTAGGCTGGGCTCTTCCTGGGGCTGTGTGAGAAGGACCTCTTCTTGTCGGATGAACAGGGGTTGATGGAACGTGTCCCTTTTTGGACACACTACATCGACGACATCTTCTTCATCTGGCAAGGCACACCCGTCGACATTGAGCAACTGATCAGTACCCTTAACAGAAATGATCGGAACATCCATTTGACGTTCACACACAGTGGTGTTTCACTTGATTTCCTTGACGTGACGATTAGGAGGGACTCCTCCGGAGTCCTACAGACTGACTTATTCAGAAAGGAAACAGCTACAAACACTTTGTTGCACGCTACATCCGGGCATCCACGCCATATGATTAAATCGGTTCCAGTTGGTCAGTTCCTCCGACTTCGACGTATTTGTTCATCAAATACGGATTTTGAACATAGGGCGGAGGAACTGAAGGAACGATTCATTGCGTGTGGTTATAGCCGGAGAATTATCAAAAAGGCATTTAATAGATCTAAGTATGCCTCCCGACACGATTTGCTATATGGGACAGAATCAAAAACTAAATCTTCTGATAAGGTGATAAGATTTATTACCTCATTCAGTTCACAATCTAACAGGGTTTTCAAGCTATTCTCCAGAGGGCATGGCCAATCCTTCAGGTTGACCCAATATTGGGTAAAATTATTCCTGAGTGTCCTTCATTGACGTTTCGACGTGCTAAAAATCTGAGGGACCATCTCGTCTCAAGCCATTACTCTGGACGTAGCACACCTACCTTCCTCGATGGTTCGACAATGAGGGACGGATGTAGGCCATGTGGCTGGTGTCTCGCCTGCCCCAACATAGATTGCTGTGACACGTTTACCAACTTTGATGACACGAAAGAATACGAGATTAGGTAGTACATCACATGTACCACCCGTTATGTGATTTATTATGCCAAGTGTCCCTGCAATTTGATTTATTATGGACTTACTACGTGCCAGTTCAAGGTGCACGTAAGGGAACATGTGCTGGGCATACAGGTAGACGCATCCACCCTAAAGACAATACCGCGCTACTTTAAGGAGTTCCACAATTGTGATAGCTCCCTCCTACGTGTACGTGGCATCGAATCATTGAGGATTAATATTAGGGGTGATGCGATTTCTAGTAGGTTGGCTAAGTTGGAGACGAGATGGATTTGGTTATTGAATACTGTCCATCCCTCTGGATTTAACGAATGCATTTCCTTTGCCCCATTTCTTTAACCGGTTCTTTGTCATTTGGTATTGTACTTTCCGCATTACATTTTATTGTTTGATTTAAACCCTTTGCTCCTTTTATTTTTAGTGTTTCAGTATATTCGCTTGCCCTTGTTGTGGAGATATCTTGATGAAGTGCTGTCCAAGTCCGGATTCTGCATCTGATTGTTGATATCTATTTTGTGTTTATTTTTCTATTTATTATTTTTTTTCTTTCTTCAGTGATATATTTATGTAGGTGACATTATATCTGTTATGATGAACTTATATTTATGATGCATATTGATATGATGTTTTGACACTGCAATTCATATGGCACATTTTTGTCATTTGGTATTCTCTATTTTGGCTGTCTTAAAATGTATATGTTTTTTGTATTTTGTGATATATTTCACTGTTTTTATTAATCTTGTTAATATTGTGGTATTGTACCTTGCGCCTGTATGTTTATCATTAGCATTGTTATGAATATGGCCACTTTTGGGCATTTTTCCATTTTAGCCCTTTATCCATATGGCCATGGGTATCTTTCTGCACATGCTCGGATTATGCTTAGAGCTCATCTATTACATGTATTGATTATATTTAGTATATACATAAATTTTTCCCCATTATCGCTAGAGTGATGCTCTGTGATGATGCTTGCGCTTATATGCGCTATATGTTCATTATGCACGTCCTTTTGTTGGTGAGGCCACTTTAGGGAATGTTGTTCTATTTTGCCCTTCAATAAAATGGCCGCCGCTACTTCTTCGCGCATGCGCCGATCGCTGCCTGTCTCTGTTTTTCCGGCCCCCGCCTCCCATCTGACGCTGGGTCACATGAGGCCTATGTGATCCTACGTCAGCGGTGATGGCGCCGACCGGTGAGCTGAGCGGCTCACAGCTGTTGGCGCTGATCCCCCTGTTTGGCAGCTATAAATAGGTATGATTACTCCCACTTGGCACGCCCCCTGCGGAAGGCATTCCAGCCGAAACGCGCGTTGGGGAGGTGGGGGTTGAAGCGGTGTCCTGTTAACTTCCATCTGGTATGTCCACTACTCTTACAAATACCCTATTGATGTGCCTTCTGTGTCTTGCCATTATGGGACAATACTACTACGTCTAACTTAAGGTGATTTATTGTGTCCCCCTGGGCAATTCATAGTTCTCCTCTATGTACTGCATTGTCTATTCATTGATTTCTATACTTTGCTTTGTATATATGTGATATATAGAGAGAAAATAATATATATTCTGGCACATTATTGTGGGTAGTATACAATACTTCTGTATATGACTTCTATTATTGCTATGTACTTATGTGGCCATATGTGTAACTATTAGGACACTTAATCATACCCCGCTGTGTGTTTTTTTTCATGCTGTAATTTGTACATGCTACTTTTCCAGTCCCCCTTCTACCTTTGTCTTTGATGTTATTTGCCACTATTTTAATCAATAAAAGTATTTTTGTAATTTATATGGACAATTACACTGCTTTTTTCGTCCGTGGTTTTCATATATATGCAGTGTGTCCTACACTGTCTGTTGATACTGGGCTGCCCTAAGTAACTACATTGATATTGTGTATGATTATGTTATGTGTGGGTAGTTGTCTGTGTTCTCCACATGTACTATTAGCTTTATACAGTGTAGTTTTAATTGTAAATGTATGTCTATATTGCATTAATAACAGACAGACGCTCAGTATCCATTAGATAAAAATTAGAAAAAGTGTACTGTAATTACAACACAACAGCTGTATACAGTGGCTGGATAATTGTAAATCTCCGTACATATTTTAGGAGGCACACAGAGACGCTCAATGTTTCAGTATGGATAAGACAATAATATAATAAGAAAAAAGGGGTACTGTTTCAGCATATTCAAGGAATAGATGGAGTATAAAGAAAATTTTTTAAAACTACGTATATATTTCATGAGGCCCACAGACACGCTCACAGGCTGAGTATGGATTTCATAACAATCCAATAATAAAAAAGTTAACTGTAGCAACATATTAAAGGCATATATGTGGTATAATGAAAAAATAAAACATCTACGTATATATTTAAGGAGGCAGACAATGATGCTCAAAGGCTCAGTATTCGTTACACAAGAACTGAAAAAGCTGAACAAGGGCACTGTATCATTCATAAACCAGAAGGACTTTTGGCTAAGATCAAGTGTATTCTCTTTCAAAAAGGTGGCCTGCTCCTACCACTCGAGCCCATTCCTACACAATACAAAGTGGGTTGTTGCACTTGCTAGTACGCCAGTTGGCTCATATATCTATCTGTTGGAAAGCATGGCCCAGCAGGATCAAAGTAACTAGGCTGTGTAAGTCTGAGGGGTTAGGTTGCAATGTGGCCCAGGAGTTGGTCGCCCTGGTGGGAGTCTGAGTTAGCTTGAAGTGAGATCCCGGTAAAGTATTGGACTCTGTAGCACCCTGCACCTGACCTTTCACACTTTCTTTAGCAAACCTACCCCCCCATTCCTGTCCTTCTGGTCATGATGTGTAATTTAGAAAAACCCGGTCAAAGGTGCATTCAGCTTTGGCCTGAGAAACCTACATGAAACACGGCTCCCAGCTCCACTACAGTGGCAGTCTGGTTGTATACTGGGAGCACGAAAAAGCCTCTCCCCCGGCATGGGCTAGGGAGAGCATCGAAGATCCCTGAGCCTTGCTATGGTCTTCTGCCTCTGAGGGACGGGGATGGTTTATTGGGGATCATCTCCTTCAGGAATGGTACACATGAATCCTCGCTTTCTGCGCTGCTTTTTTTGTGTGACTTGTGTCACACAAAAAGACCTTTGGATGTTTGTGCACTCAAAAATATATCAAAAATTCAAAATCCCCATATATATTTAAGGAGGCAGAGAATTACGCAACAATGCTCTGTCTCCATTACACAAGAATCTAAAAAGCTTAAAAAGGCCACTGTATCATTCATAAACCAGGACTTTTGGCTAAGATCAAGTGTATTATCTTTCCAAAAGGTGGCCTGCTCCTACCAGTCGTGTACATTCCTACACAATACACAGTGGGTTGTTGCACTTGCTAGTATGCCAGGTGGCTTATGTATCCATCAGGTGGAAAGCATGGCCCCCCAGGATAAAAGTCAGTAGGCTGTGTAAGTGTGAGGGCTTAGGTTGCAATGTGCCCAAGGAGTTGTTCACCCTGGTGGGATTCTGAGCTTAATTTGAGTCACATTCTGGGAAAGTCTTGGACTCGTTAGCAACCCGGCACCTGGCCTATAAGACTTTCTTCAGTAACCCCACCCCACCATTTTCCTGGCCTTCTGGTCATGATGGGTAATTTTCTTAAACCAGGTTAAAGGTCAGGTCAGCTTTGGCCTGAGAACCCGACATGAAACAGGGCTCCAGGCTCCACTACAGTG
Organism: Oophaga sylvatica; assembly: GCA_033576555.1. NCBI lineage: Eukaryota > Metazoa > Chordata > Amphibia > Anura > Dendrobatidae > Oophaga > Oophaga sylvatica. Next base: position 162,200,688 of record JARQOD010000009.1, read on the forward strand.
GCAGTGTGGTTGGATTTTGTGAGCACAAAAACTTATCTCCCCCGGCATCGGCTACGGAGAGCATCGAAGATCCCTGTTGCCTATTCTGTGGCCTAGGCAGTACTGTCCCATCCCCGTTTACCCTGTGGACACTGCATGCACCTTAGCCTATTATATAACTTCCGTACTCAGATAGCAAGCCGGAGGCAGTGTCATCTCCAGGAGTCTCAGCTACTGAACATCAATTATCTTTGCTGAAAATGTGTCCATATATTAGCAAGGAAAAGAAGACCAGACGTTATACCACCGTTTCCGCGGCTACTGGCTTGAGCCAATGATTGCAAGGTGTTGTCAGGAAGGTGAAAAGAGTAATACTACACCGTGAGACAACAGATAAAGGAACATATTTAAAGGAATTAGTGAAAGTTCCCTTCCCAATTTACTGGTGAGTTTGCTGAGACCCTCACCTGGAGAACACTGTACCAAGCGTGCATGTGTGCACACCTGAACTTGGAGTAAAGCCTTGGAAAATGCACATCCCTTTAGGATCCCTGGTGATGACTCTTTGCACCTTCATCCACTGAGATTCACAGGTGACTCGTCATCGCACAGGAAATGTGGACCAAAATATAGAATAGCAGTTGCCTGGTGTACCTGGAGAACAGTGGGGAATTTTAAATGCAAGTATATTCGTGGGTGACTGGGTGCCTTACATTGCAGCACTAAACAGATAGGGATTTACAATACATATTTGGTAACTGTACGTCTATATTGCATTAATAACAGACAGACGCTCAGTATCCATTAGATAAAAATTAGAAAAAGTGTACTGTAATTACAACACAACAGCTGTATACAGTGGCTGGATAATTGTAAATCTCCGTACATATTTTAGGAGGCACACAGAGACGCTCAATGTTTCAGTATGGATAAGACAATAATATAATAAGAAAAAAGGGGTACTGTTTCAGCATATTCAAGGAATAGATGGAGTATAAAGAAAATTTTTTAAAACTACGTATATATTTCATGAGGCCCACAGACACGCTCACAGGCTGAGTATGGATTTCATAACAATCCAATAATAAAAAAGTTAACTGTAGCAACATATTAAAGGCATATATGTGGTATAATGAAAAAATAAAACATCTACGTATATATTTAAGGAGGCAGACAAAAATACAAAAATGGGTAGTCCAAAATTAAAGTGTGGAGTCATATGCCTTTGTGATTTTAGGCTGGACGTTTGTGTACTGATTTTTACATTTATGTTCTCAGTGGGCCATGGTGATCAGTCACAAAGGAGTGTAACACTTCGGTACTTTTAATAAATTGATCCTTGCATGTTGATGGATCATGGTCTGGGTTTTTGTGCCTTGAAACATTAAGCTGTCCTCTGGCACCAAAACCCTTCACAGTCGGCACCTAAACCTGATAATAAGCCTTTGTATTTAACCATCAGTGCACTGCACTAATAGAACCACAACTCATAAGCCCATTACTTTTCTCAAACATTTTCAAATTACCTTCTGGTTTGTCACCGAGCTTCTGTGACCTCCATCAACCTGAATTTCGTAGGTTATTATTATGTGCCACCGTGTAAAAATTATGGAAGCTGCCACGTTTTAGGCATGTTACTACTATTAGCAATGCAAATGATATTGCCTTCACAAAAGACATCCCCAACTGATACAGATGTTCAATAAGGCCTTGGGAGCATCTACCTATTCTGGAGGAAAAGAAGTACACTCAGAAAGGGACATAATACTTATGAAGTTCTGAGTCATTAGGAATCCTTCAAGGGCTACTGCCTTGGTACAATGATTGCGAGGTGTTGCCAAGAAGGAGAGGGGAGTAATACTACACCGTGAGACGACACAGAAAGGAACATATTGAAAGGAGTCCTGGAAAGGTGTAGTTACAATGTGCCTGGGGTTTGCTGAGCTCCTCACCTGGAGGAAACTGTACCAAGCGGGCATATGTGCACACCTAAACTTGGAGTAAAGCCCTTTAACCCCTTAACGACCGCCGATACGCCTTTTAACGGCGGTCATTAAGGGTACTTAAACCACAGCGCCGTTAATTAACGGCGCTGTGGAAAAAGTGAATAGCGCCTCCCAGAGGCGCATTTTCTCCGGGGTCTCGGCTACAGGGGGTAGCCGAGACCCCAGAGAACATGAATCGGGTCGGTTTTTACCGACCCGATGTTGCGATCGCCGTTATTAACCCTATAACGGCGATCGCAACAACAAAAAAAAAAATCTGATGTGCCATTAAATTTCTCTGTCCTCTGATGTCATCGGACATCAGAGGACAGAGAAAAAGGGTCCCCAATCCCCCCCTTGTGGCCCCCAATGTGCCCCTTGTGGCCTCCTGGCCCACCCGCCTCCTCCGGTGGGCACCGCCATCTTGAATGGCGGGCGCATGCTCAGTGCGCCCGCCGCAATCAGCCGGGGGGTGGGCAATTTTCTCTGGGGTCTCGGCTGCCGAGGGTAGCTGAGACCCCAGAGAACATGATTCGGGTTGGTAGTTACCGACCCCCGGTGTCGCGATCGTCGTTATACTAAGTATAACGGCGACCGCAAATAAAAAAAAAGATTTCTCTCCCTCTCTGATGTGAACGCACATCAGAGGGAGAGAATTAGGGTCACCAGGTCCCCCGATCGCCCCCCCTATACCTCCCGGTGTCCTCCATCCTCCCACAGGCCCCAGGCTCCCAGCGTCTTCTTCCTGTAAGAAAAAAATGGCGGGCACATGCACAGTGTGCCCGCCGAATCTGCCTGGCAGCAGATTCAAAAAATGTTTCATTCATTCTCATAAAAGTACATTTTGATCACTGTGATAAACTATCACAGTGATCAAAATAAAAAAAACAGTACATAACCCCCCCTTTATCACCCCCATAGTTAGGGACATATAATAAAATATAGAAATTATATATTTTTTAATTTTTCTGTTAGGGTTAGGGTTAAGGCTAGGGTTAGGGTTAGGGCTAGGGTTAGGGTTATAATTAGGGTTAGGGTTAGGCTGGGTTCATACTACGTTATGGCAGTCCGTTATATGGACTGCGTTACACCACGGTATAACATTTTGAGGGCGCATCGCGACGAATTCCGTAAAGCGACATGCGTTCGCGACATGCCATCATTCAGTGACGGAGCCTCAGATGCGGGCTGAAGCGTCTGGGCTCTGTCACCGCTAGCACAGATGAATGATCTGCTGATTCCTCTGCGCTAGCGGGTATAGCATAACGCGATCACGTTATGCTATACTGTTACCAGCCCGTCAACGCTACGTGTTGAAAGGGCTGGTAAAACGCAAAATGAACCCAGCCTTAGGGTTAGGGTTATAATTAGGGTTAGGGTTACAATTAGGGTTAGGGCTACAATTAGGGTTAGGGTTACAATTAGGGTTGGAATTAGGGTTGGGATTAGGCTTAGGATTAGGTTTAGGGTTGGGATTAGTGTTAGGGGTGTGTTGGGGTTAGGGTTGGAGCTAGAATTGAGGGGTTTCCACTATTTAGGCACATCAGGGGGTCTCCAAACATGACGTGGCGTTCAAAAAGTCAAATGGCGCCCCCTCCCTTCCGAGCCCTGCCGTGCGCCCAAACAGTGGTTTACCCCAACATATGGGGTATCAGCGCACTCAGGACAAATTGCCCATCAATTTTGAGGTTCTAATTTCTCTTGTTACTCTTGGGAAAGTAAAAAATAGCTGGCTAAAAAAATCATTTTTGAGGAAAAAAAATTTTTTTATTTTCACCTCTCTGCGTTTATAAATTTCTGTGAAGCACTTTGGGGTTCAAAGTGCTCACCACACATCTGGATAAGTTACTTAGGGGGTCTAGTTTCCAAAATGGGGTCACTTGTGGGGGTTTTCCACTGTTTAGGCACATCTGGGGCACTGCAAATGGAACATGACCCCCATCAACATCTGTATTCCAAAACGTTATTACTTCCTTTCCAAGCCCTGCCGTGCGCCCAAACAGTTCCCCCCCCCACATATTTGGTATCAGCGTACTCAGGACAAATTGGACAACAACTTTTAGGGTCCAATTTCCTTGTGAAAAATAAAAAATTTGAGACTAAAAAATCATTTTTGTGGAATTTTTTTTTTTTTTTCACACCCAGGCATTATAAACTTTTGTGAAACACTTGGGGTTCAAACTGCTTACAACAGATCTAGATAAGTTCCATAGGGGTCTAGTTTCCAAAATGGTGTTACTTGTAGGGGGTTTCCACTGTTTAGGTGCATCAGGGGCTCTCCAAACGCAACATGGTGTCCAATCTCAATTCCAGCCAATTTTGGTTTGAAAAAGTCAAACGGCGCTGCTTCCATTCCAAGCCCTGCCGTGCGCCCAAACAGTGGTCACCCCCTATATATGGGGTATCAGCATACTCAGGACAAATTGGACAACAACTTTTGTGGTCTAATTTCTCCTGTTACTCTTAGGAAAATAAAAAATTGGGGACTAAACGATCAGGTTTGTGGAAAAAATATGATTTTTTATTTTCACGCCCGGGCGTTATAAACTATGTGAAGCACTTGGGGGTTCAAAGTGCTCACCACACATCTAATAAGTTCCTTAGGGGTCTAGTTTCCAAAATGGGGTCACTTGTGGGGATTTCCACTGTTTAGACACATCAGGGCCTCTACAAATGCGACATGGCGTCCAGCCAATTCTGCGTTGAAAAAGTCAAACGGAGCTCCTTCCCTTGCGACCTCTGCCATGCGCCCAAAAAGTGGTTTACCCCAACATATGGGGTATCGGCATGCTCAGGACAAATTGCACAAAAACTTTTTGGGTCTTGTTACCCATGGGAAAATAAAAATTGGGGTGAAAAGATCATTTTTGTGGAAAAAATATGATTTTTTATTTTCACGGCTCTACGTTATAAACTTGTGTGAATCACTTGGAAGTTCAAAGTGCTCACCACACATCTAGATAAGTTCCTTAAGGGGTCTAGTTTCCAAAATGGGTCACTTGTTGGGGGTTTCCACTGTTTAGGCACATCAGGGGCTCTCTAAACGCGACATGGCATCCAGCCAATTCTGCGTTGAAAAAGTTAAACGGCGCTCCTTCCCTTGCGACCTCTGCCGTGTGCCCAAAAAGTGGTTTACCTCCACATATGGGGTATCAGCATGCTCAGGACAAATTGCACAAAAACTTTTGCGGTCTTGTTACCCTTGGGAAAATAATAATTGGGGTGAAAAGATCATTTTGTGGAAAAAAAATGATTTTTTATTTTCACGGCTCTACGTTATAAACTTGTGTGAATCACTTGGAAAGTTCAAAGTGCTCACCACACATCTAGATAAGTTCCTTAAGGGGTCTAGTTTCCAAAATGGGGTCACTTGTTGGGGGTTTCCACTGTTTAGGCACATCAGGGGCTATCTAAACGCGACATGGCATCCAGCCAATTCTGCGTTGAAAAAGTCAAACGGCGCTCCTTCCCTTGCGACCTATGCCATGCTCCCAAAAAGTGGTTTACCCCCACATATGGGGTATCGGCGTATTCAGAAGAAATTGCACAACAAATTTTGTGGTTCATTTTTTCTTTTAACACTTGTGAAAATAAAAAAATTGGTTCTGAAGTAAAGCTTTTGCAAAAATAAGTTAAATGTCAATTGTTTCCTTCCACATTGCTTCAGCTCCTGTGAAGCACCTGAAAGGTTAATAAACTTCTTGAATGTGGTTTTGAGCACCGTGAGGGGTGCAGTTTTTAGAATGGTGTCACTTTTGGGTATTTTCTATTATATAGACCCCTCAAAGTGACTTCAAATGTGATGTGGTCCCTAAAAAAAAATGGTGTTGTAAAAATGAGAAATCGCTGGTCAACTTTTAACCCTTGTAACTTTGTAAAAAAAAAGAAATGTTGTTCCCAAAATTGTGCTGATGTAAAGTAGACATGTGGGAAATGTTATTTATTAAGAAGTTTGTGTGACATATCTCTCTGATTTAAGAGCATAAAAATTTAAAGTTTGAAAATTGCTAAATTTTCAAAATTTTCGCCATATTTCCGTTTTTTTCATAAATAAACACAAGTCATATCAAAGAAATTTTACCACTAACGTGAAGTACAATATGTCTCGAAAAAAAAAATCTCAGAATCAGCGGGATTCGTTAAAGCGTTCCAGAGTTATAACCTCATAAATTGACATAGGTCAGAATCGTAAAAATTGGCCCGGTCATTAAGCTGCAAAATGGCTCTGTCACTAAGGGGTTAAACTGCTCCTGAATGTGTGATCTCAATTTGTTCCTGCGGCACCTTGCACACACTGCTACATCTAACAGCACCATTCATCCAACAATACATACTTCAGCCCTGAGGCAAGAAGATGTGCCTGTGGCGAGTTAGTCAAACTCTGCTGCATCACCACCAGTCTATGAGGATCTGCACTGCAGTGCCGTTCAGCTTTGACCAGAAACCACAGGTAACCAACAGTGGAATACAAAGTCTAATCCTCCCTTGTAAATAATTCCCCTTTTCATTGGATGGCCAGGGAACGGACAGGGTCACTGCTGGCGTGACACATCCCTTTAACACACCGGCAGGGTCTAGAGTACCCCAGTGTCCTGGTGGGCGATCCACTTGCAGGAGCATATAGGTGTCCAGTTTTGGGCACGACATTTTAAAAAATACATCAGAGAAATGGAGCAAGTTCAGAGAAGAGCGACCGGAATGTTGTCCGGTCTGCAAACCATGTCCTATGAGGAACAGTTACAGGATTTGGGAGAATTAATAGCTGTCTACAAATATCTCAAGGGCTGTCACATTGTAGAAGGATTATCTTTATTCTCATTTGCACACAGAAAGACTCGAAGCAATGGGATGAAACTGAATGGGAGGAGACACAGATTAGATATTAGAAATAACTTTTTGACCCTTAGAGTGATCAATGAGTTGAACAGGCTGCCACGAGAGGTGGTGTCTTTGAGTTCTCCTTCAATGGAAGTCTTCAAACAGAGGCTGGACAGACATCTGTCTGGGATGATGTAGTGAATCCTGCTTTGAGCAGGGGGTTGGACCAGATGACCCAGGAGGTCCCTTCCAACTCTACCATTCTATGATTCTATGATTCTATGGCAGACTGACACTCAAAGGGTCAGTATGGATGACACAAGAATAGAACAATTTTGTTGGTGGTGGGGCAGCTCAGATAGGGAGGTAGCCAAAATGTCATATGTTCAGGTGTATAATGGATGTAAAGATGCTGCAAATTGATAAATTGGAGAAGTCAGATGGAGAGTAGGCCCAAAAAATGGATACTGAATTGACAGATAAAAGGTATATATACTATACTGAAAATATTCAAAATATCCGTACAGATTTCTGCAGTAACACCCATACTCTGAGGCCGAGTTTGTCTAACACCAAAATTGAAAAACAGGAAAGTTTACTGTATCAGTAGAATGCAGCTGTATACATTGTTGGTGGAATTGTTCTTCTCCGTATCTAGTTAGGGAGAAACACAGTTAGCCAGAGGCCCAGTCTGGCTAACACCCAATGCTGCAAAGCAGGAAAGTCAACGGTAGAACTACAGTCCAGCTGTTGATATTGCTGTGTGAATTGTTCAGCTCCGTATCTATTTACGGAGAAAAACTGATAGCCAGAGGCCCAGTCTGGCTATCACCCAATTCTGCAAAGCAGGAAAGTGAACTGTATAACTAAAGTCCAGCTGTAGATATTGCTGTGTGAATTGTTCAGCTCCGTATCTATTTATGGAGAAAAACTGATAGCCAGAGGCCCAGTTTGGCTACCACCCAATTCTGCAAAGCAGGAAAGTGAACTGTAGAACTACAGTCCAGCTGTAGATAATTGTTGTGTGAATTGTTCTGCTCTGTATCTATTTCCGCAGGAACACCCATACTCAGAGGCCCAGTTTGGCTAACACCCAAATTGAAAAGTAGGAAATTTTACTCTATCAGTAGACAGCAGCTGTATATATTGTTGGTGGAATTGTTCTTCTCCGTATCTAGTTAGGGAGAAACACAGTTAGCCAGAGGCCCAGTCTGGCTAATACCTAATGCTGAAAAACAGGAAAGTCAACGGTAGAACTACAGTCCAGCTGTAGATATTGCTGTGTGAATTGTTCAGCTCCGCATCTGTTTACAGAGAAAAACTGATAGCCAGAGGCCCAGTCTGGCTATCACCCAATTCTGCAATGCATGAAATTGAACTGTATAACTAAAGTCCAGCTGTAGATATTGCTGTGTGAATTGTTCCGCTCCGTAACTATTTAGGGGAGAAAAACTGGTAGCCAGAGGCCCAGTCTGGCTACCACCAAATTCTGCAAAGCAGGAAAGTGAAGTGTAGAACTACAGTCCAGCTGTAGATATAGCTGTGTGAATTGTTCAGCTCCGTATCTAATTACTGAGAAAAACTGATAGCCAGAGGCCCAGTCTGGCTATCACCCAATTCTGCAAAGCAGGAAAGTGAACTGTATAACTAAAGTTCAGCTGTAGATATTGCTGTGTGAATTGTTCCGCTCTGTATCTATTTACGGAGAAAAACTGGTAGCCAGAGGCGCAGTTTGGCTACCACCCAATTCTGCTAAGCACGAAAGTGAACTGTATAAGTACAGTACAGCTGTATATTCCTGATGAGATATTCACATCTATATTTGAACATGTCGAAAGGGAGGAGCCGAAGACCAACACTCGTCTTCAACATTTACATCAACGACTGTCTACCGCTCTGGAATCTTCCACAGCACCAGGTCCTGGGCCGGAGTTATGGGCAGGCAGACCAGGCAGCTGCCTAGGGCCCCCAGGTACAGTAGGGGCCCCTGGCTACTGCCTGGTTCCACAAATTCATATATCAAAAGGCAGTGCTTCTCTTTGCAGAAGAGACAGATGTAAGTGCATCTTATCTGTTCTGCAATGCGAGCCTTTCCCGGCGCTGCACTGCTTGTGTTAGGGGGGCAGAGGACGGGACTCCCATCGCACATACAGATATAGCTGCTGGGATCCAGGTAAAGAATTGTTACCACATGGCATTATTCATTGAGTCATGGAGGTTCTCTTGTGTGAATAAGTCAGCAGCATAAGAATTAAAGCTCTTTATTGCATTGCCTGTTTATGGTTTCCACCAGTAGGGGGAACAATATTGAGAAATTTTCTCACTCACATGCATTGTTTTTCACAGGGCCCTCAGTTACACCTCTTGGCAACAGATAGGAATAAGTCAGCATAATATTTAAAGCTTTTTGTAGTATTGCCTGTTTATGGTTTCCACCAGTAGGGGGAACAACATTGAGAGAGTTTCTCACTCACATGCGTTGTTTTGTACAGAGCTCTCAGTTACACCTCTTGGCAACAGATAGGAAAATATTTTCTTCACTATCAAAGTGCATTCTGTTTTTGTGCAAATTGGGGCAGTGTTATGTATATGACATGTATCTGGGACTATACTCATTATTTGTTCTCTACCCAACTGGAGTGAATAATCGATAGACAAGAGATTCTATGAATATTTTTAACTTGCTGAAGAAAACTTTATAGACGACGAATGTTAGTCACTAAGCCATGTTCCTTATTCTACAATCATGACATTGGAACAAAATGGCAATAAATCTATTATGCATAGAGAACTGCAAGTGTTTTATTACAACTTGCGAACCAGGTTCGAGGGCCGCAACGGAACTGCAGGCCACACAGGATGTGCAGCCTCCTCGTGGAGCGCAGTCGGCACCACTGTAGCAGTGCTAGCGGGGGTGGCGTGGAACCCCGGAGTGAGCCCAGAGAAGCGGTAGAGCGGAGGCACGGGGCAGGCAGGGAGCCAGACACGGGGGCTGTGCAGTCAGCAGGCGCCTTGGAGGAGGACGTCGGCAGCGGGCCTGCAATGGGGAGGAAGAAGAGGAGGTGTTCAGCGGCCAGGCTGCATCAGCTGGACCCTCTGCTGCATGGCCCTGACAGCAGGCGAGCCAGGAGGAGAGTGGTGGCCAGCGTGGTCGCAATCGCGGACGGGTCACAATCGCGGACGGTGCACAAGGACGGCCATTGCTACAGTCCACGGGATCGCAGGGGCGGTCCAGGTCCAGACGGAGGTTGGCAGTTTGTCGAGCTGCATGTGCTCCGGTCCCCCCTGATGATGAGGAGGACAGGGGCGCGGGCCAGGGGCAGCGAAGTGGTGCAGAAGCTTCTGATCCAGACAGCAAGATGGACGTAGCTGGAGAGCGACAGGATGGGGGACTTTCAGCTGGCGGGGACACAGCACCCGTGCCGCTTGGTGAGTATGAGTGTTTGTCATGTTTGTCGCCCGCAGGAGCTGGGTCAGGTGTAATCGGTGAGGGTAGTGCGTTAGGGTTAGAGGAGATGGGTCCGAGCTGTATGTGAGGGCCGGATATTATGGAGGTGCTGTTGACTATGTCTCACATTTTAAAAAGAATGGAAGGGGGTACGGCGAGTGGGGCAGGGGTGTCACCCGTGGGTCATGGGTCGCGGCATCAGGTTCAGGAAATCAGATTGTGGGTGACCCGTGTAGGCCCATGGAGGGGAAACAGGTACCCAGCTCGGGTGTATCCGTGTCAGTGTAAACAGAGAAGGATAAAAGGGATGCGGTAAAATTGGACGATAGGGCAAAGGGTGAAGTGTACTTTCGCTTTGAGGGCCCCTTGGGGGCGCATTTGAAAAAAGAGGTGAAGGAGAACATTTGGCGTGATGAATACGTGGAAATTTTTCCCTTGCTCCCCTTGGAGAAGTTTAATTTGGATAGGGAAAGAGGGATGACAACAAAAAGGAGGAGGAGGAGAAGCGAAGGTGGCGGCTTATCCCGCAAACTTTCGTTAACTGGATGCAAGCATTCACTATATTAGCGAGTGTTATAGATGAGAAGTCCCCATAAAATTGTTCCGGATTGTTTTGTTATCTGGACGCGATTGGGGAAGCTCACCGCACTTATGGTGGCCTGACCTGGTTGCGCTATGATGAACAATTCAGGCAGCAGAAGGCGGTCAGGCCTGAGTTTAGGTGGGATCAAAAGGATATAGGCCTGTGACTTAAAGTGATGGCGCCCGCAAGGTATGGGCAGTTCTTTCACGGGAGCGGAGGGAGCAGTTCCCAGCAGGCGGGACAAGGAGGAGGTAGTTAGGGGGGGCAAGGAGCAAAAGAAAAATCAGGAACATGCTGGCAGTTTAATGAGGGCCAGTGCAAATATGGCAATACATGCAAATTTAAGCATGTGTGCTCCCACTGTAACGGAGGTTCCCATGGGGCCTCCAAATGTTTTAAAAAAGCAAGAGGAAAGCCAGCGGTGGTTGCCAGTCAACGGGGTGACACCGGTGAGGCTTCAAAAGATGGCCCCCTTTCTAAGTAGATATCCAGATCAGGATAAGGACGGGGTGATTAGGGATGGTTTTGACGAAGGTTTTAGGATACCGCCTCCTAACCACTTGGTCCCCTTTTCCATGAACAATTTGAGGTCGGCTGAGCTGCAAGCAGATGTGGTTAGGGTTAAATTGAAGAAGGAAGTTGAATTGGGGAGAATGGCGAGCCCGTTTGTGTTTTTACCAGTAGAAGGGACGGTTGTTTCCCCGGTGGGGGGTATTCCTAAAAAGCAACCGAATAAATTTTGGTTAATACAGCACTTATCGTATCCAAAGGGGTTTTCGGTTAATGACGGCATTTCCCAAGAGTTGTGTTCGGTTGTATATACTTCAATGATATGGCGGTGCAGAGGGTTCTTAGTTATGGAATTGGTGCAGGAAGTGAAGAGTGTTGGGAAATTAAAAAAGGTGACTTTGAAGGAGTTGCAGTCACTGCTGGGACGTTTGAACTTCGCATGCAGGATTTTGCCCATGGGCTGCATATTTTCCCGCAGGTTGTCGGGCGCGATGGCGGGGGTGCGGGCTGCGCAACATTATGTTCGTTTGAACAGGGAACATAAGGAGGATTTAGTGGTTTGGGAGCGTTTTCTGTTTTGTATAACGGCCATTCTTTGATTCAACAGCAGGTTGTGAATTACGTGGATTGTGAGATTTACACTGACGCCTCAGGCAGTGTGGGTTATGGTGCCTATTGTGGAGGTCACTGGAGCGTAGGTTGTTGGCCGGAGGGGTGGCATCGAAAAGGTTTCACGAAAAATCTTGCTTTGCTGGAATTTTTACCCATTGTGGTGGCAGTTTTGATTTGGGGTGACAGGTTCGCGAACCGCAGAGTCAGATTTCATTGTGACAATATGAGTGTGGTATCAGTGATTAACACCCTGTCCGCTTCCTCACTTCCGGTGATTACATTGGTCAGAGAACTGGATTTGCGTTGTCATGAAATAAATGTGTGTATTTCTGCGGTGCATGTGCCAGGTGTGGAAAACTCGATTGCAGATGCTTTGTCTCGTTTGCAGTGGGAGCGCTTCCGGGAAGTAGCTCTGGCCTCAGAGGCCTCAGGAGAGGAGTGCCCTTCGTACTTGTGGCAGATGATTTCGGACAAGCAGGAAGGTTGATTCAAGCGTCGGTCGCGAGTCACCCATGGGCGTCATACGAAGCATCGTGGGAGATATGGAGAAGTTGGGTATTACGATGGGGTGAGTTGGGGTCGGAGGAGGACAAGGTGCTAGCTTAGCAGTGTTATTTTTAGTGGGTAGGGCGTCGGAGCTGGGATGGTCAGTCTGGAAAGTTGGTAAATTTTTGGCCACTTTGTCTTTTGTTTTGAATTTGGAGGGCTCGGTTGATGTGAAGAAGAGTTTTCTAGTGAAGCAGCCGTTGAAGTGTTTTCGGATAGGTAGTCGGGTTGTTGATAAGCGGAGAGAGACCCATTTCGTTTACTTTGCTGGAAAGGCTTGGGGGAGTTCTGAAGAAGATTTGTTGAGACGGCGTTGTTTAATCTCACTTTTTCTTAAGCAGTTTTTGGTGCTATGCTGAAAGAAGAATAAGTGTCTCCCAATAAGGTCAGGGCTGGGGGGTTATTGGCGGAAGATGTGGAGTTATGGTCGGGGCATTGCTTTTTGGATTCGGCATTCAAAAAAAGATCAGGTAGGACAAGGAAGACGTGTGGTTTTGGGTACTGTTGAAGGGTCGGCAATGTGTCCAAAAAAATATTTGTTAGCATATTGGAGTCTTTGGTCGGTTCGGGTAGGTCCGTTGTTGTGTCATGAAGGCGAGTCATTTTTGTCCCGTTTGAAGTTTATTGCAATTCTCAACAGGGCTTTGTTGGAGTTGGACCTCCCTCATGATAGGTACGGGTCCCATTCTTTCAGGATTGGGGCCACTTCGGAGGCTTACAATCGTGGTTTGGGTGACGAGGCAATTAAGCATATTGGCCGGTGGTCGTCGTGCCGCTAGCTAACATATGTTCGTAGTTAAGAGTCAGTTGTAATAAAAGGGGGGGGAATTGTTTTTTGTTGTTACATATTGCAGGCCGGGTCCCGTATGTTGCATGGATTTTCAGACACTCGTTTGTGTATTGGGGGGCGCTGCGGGCCGACATCAGGCCGGACGGCAGGCAAGTCGGTTGGAGCAGGGACACAGTTGTCATTAGGTGGTTGGGTTTTCGGGGTATGGTATGGAGCAGGTTTTTCTCCTATTTTTACCGGGCCTCACGGTTGGCTAGAACTCCTGATATTTTGGTGGTAGATTTGGGGGGGAATGATTTAGGCGTCAAGCCAGTGAGGATCTGGAGGACCAAAGCAGGAGAAATAACTTTAAAATAAGAGGTATTCCTGATCTGTCTCCCAGGCACATATTTCAGATTACAATAAAAATATATTAAAAAAATTATCGACAAAATTGACAAAATTAGAAGTAAATATTGATCGTATACACCGCCTCCCACGTCCAAAAGGGGTCCCAGAGGAAAACCTAGGGAGTGGGACACTATCCTCAGAGTCCATTTTTTGGAAACCAAGGAGAAGGTTCTAAAATCTCTGAGAGAGAGAGAGAGAGTGACCTCCATAGCCATATAAAGAATTCATGATTTTCTAAGACTTCTCCAAAGAGACAATGGACGCAAGAAGGTCCTTCAGAGATTTGACCTGTAAAGTTAGAGAGCTCAGAGTGTGATATAGATGGGGTTTCCCTACCAAGCAATTAGTCTGGTATAAGAACAAAAACTACCAAACGTACACTCCACACGAGGGTCAGAAGTTCATTAAATTTATTATGGATGAACCAGCATTTAGGGACAGTGGTTAAGACCGATTTTTATCTTATGTTCGAATTTACATGGTGTTGTTTGCTATTAATTTCCTTTTCCTGAATATGAATATCTGAGGACCCGTATTTACAGTTTATTGATGTCACTGTGGGAACTTGCCATTTTCTTTTTCTCACTTTCCCCTCATACTAAGGTGAGACACCAACCGGTTTGGAGTCCTCCAGGATAACTGTCAAGCTCCAAAATGTTTACTTTTTTTTTTTTTTTGGATTTCATAGTTTTGCTTGTTTCCATTTTTCTATTTTGATATTGCATTCTAATGATGAAAATGTGATCATACAATGTTAGGGGGCTCAACAGCCCGAATAAGAGGTATGCTCTATGGAACCGATCCCGTGCCGAATTGGTATGCCTCCAGGAGGTTAAACTGGCCTCCGATCGACACCCGGTCTTCCAGCACAAGAATTTTCCTCACATGTACAAGTCACTGTCCACGAACAAAAAGGCTGGTGTCATTACACTGGTAGGTGGCACCGTTCCTTTTCAGCTCATTAAAGACATACCAGACTCGATGGGCAGGTTTCATATACTCATATGCTTACTCCATGAAAGGCCATGCACGATAGTGAATGTATGCGCACCTAACAAGGGACACATTCGATTCTTTAACAAGCTAATCAGAACAATAGACAAAGTCAAAACAGGCAATCTCATGTTACTAGGCGAATTTATGCCAGAGCAACGTCTTAACCATCATCGATCAGTTAACGAAATTTGTATTGTCTATCCCTGTGAAGGATTTAACTACCCAGACTCCACAGCGGTGGAGCATGGAGAGGTAAGTATTGCAAGTGCTGTGGCACTTAGCAAGCAGGGGTGGCCGACTAGTGGGCGACGGCCCTGGCACAGTGCCCGCCATAGTACGCCGGTACGTCTGATGGCGAGAGTGCCCATCCCACCATCAGAGACAGTTTGTGGTACTATGAGGGACCCTGTACCAGGGCCTTTGCCTCCGAGTGCGACCCAACATCTGCTCAGGGCACGTCACTTGTCAGAGTGCGCCACGTGGTGACCAGGTCCCTGGGAGTGGGGGACAGCCCACAAAGGGAGGTGGCATAAATGGCATCTGTTGAGTCATAGGCTGGACGTTGACCTGGTACAAATGGAGGAATTGGAGAAGTCAGAGGAAGACAAGGACAAAACGAGCCATTTTGCTGACAACCTATATGTCATGAGGGGAAGGTGGGACAAAATCCTTTGAAACCCATGCATGGTTCATTTTAATAAAGGTTAGATCATCAACATTTTCTGTCAACAGCCGGGTCCTTCTTTCTGTCAGTATTGATCCAGCAGCACTGAACACTCTTTCTGATAGCACACTACCAGCAAGGCAAGCGAGCTCCTGTAAAGCATAATGTGCCAATTCAGGCCAGGTGTCCAGTTTACAGGCCCAGTAGTCAAAGGGGAATGACAGGTGTGGGAGAACATCGATAGGGGAGAAGTAATTTGTAACCATAGTTGACAACTGCTGTCTCCTGTCTGTTGATATAGATTGCTGATTACCAGTCGTGTGTGGTGTCCGTGAGAAATCAGTCCACAACATGGTCATGAAACCCCTGTCTCCAACGCCACTTTGGATGTGTGGACCACAAACACCTCTTCCATTTGGACCATGACGGCTCTGGTAGAACTTGCAACGCTGCTGTTAGATGGGAATGCCTCTAACAAACGCTTTAGCAGAGTTGCTTGTTTGTTGGCCAATATTAGGTCGATGTTCTCCTGTGGCATGATGTTCTGTAATTTGCCTTTATAGCGTGGATCGAGGATGCTGGCCAACCAGTAGTCGTCATCCTTCATCATTTTTACAATGCGGGGGTCCCTTTTTAGGATCCACAAGGCATAACCAGACATGTGGGCCAATGTTCCAGATGTCAGTGACGCACTGTCAGAGGTAGGTGTAGGAGCACTTTCTGTTAAATCAACATCCCTCCTGTCATGCACAAAATCTGGACCTGATCTTGGCAAGCCAACATTTTGTCTTGGCCCATCAGAAGCATCCTCCTTCCCTACATAATCATCCCCCCCCTCCTCCTCCTCTTCCTCTTCTGCCTCCACCTCATCCTGGACAGTTCCCTGAGCAGACAATGGCTGAATGTCATCAACACTTCCCTGTTCCTCGTCATCATCCTCCACTGCACACGCCTGATCCTTAATGTAGGTCAAAGTTTGCATGAGCAGACGCATAAGTAGGATGCTCATGCTTATGATGGCGTCGTCTGCGCTTACCAGCCGTGTGCATTCCTCAAAACACTGAAGGACTTTACAGAGGTCTTTCAGCTTTGACCACTGCACACCCGACAACTCCATTTCTGCCCTCAAACTACCTGCCCGTTTATCCTCCCATAAATGCATTACAGCTTACCTCTGTTTGCACAGCCTCTGAACCATGTGCATGATGGAGTTCCAACTTGTGGCAACATCAATGATTAAGCGGTGCTTGGGGAGGTTGAGCGCTTGCTGCAGCTTCTGCATGCGACTGGAGTCTACGGGCGAGCGACGGATGTGCGAGCACAGACTTTTCACTTTCTGGAGCAGGACTGTTAACTCCGGATAATTATTTAAAAAGCACTGCACCACCAGGTACAAGGTGTGAGCCAGGCAAGGTATGTGTCGGAGTTTTGCCAGGGATATGGCCGCCACAAAATTACGGCCATGTCTCTGTTTCTAGATGCAAGTATTGGGTCAGTACATCAGCGGTGTGTCTCTTGTCGCCCAAACACATCATTTGTAAAACTGCCTGCTGAAGCTTACCACTAGCTGTTAGATAGTGGGACACCTCGTGTGCAACACTGCCACGTGCAGATGGAGTGCTCGTGCATCTGCGCTCTGCTGACAAGCTTTCGCTTCTGGAGGAGGAGGAGGGGGCGAACGCCTACAGCCAACTGTTGCCTATAACATGGGCTAGGCAGTACTGTCCCACCACCACTGTCCCCTGTGGACCCTGCATCCACCACATTAACTCAGTGCGCAGTTATGGACACGTAACGGCCCTGGCCATGCCTACTGGCCCATGCATCTGTTGTGAGGTGCACCTCTCCACTGACTGATTGTTGCAGTGCATGGACAATGCGGTCTTTCACATGCTGGTGGAGAGCAGGGATGGCTTTCTTGCAAAAAAGTGGCGACTGGGTATGTCATAGCGTGGGACAGCATAGGTCATGAGTTCTCGGAACGATGCGCTTTCAACTAAACGGAAGGGCATCATCTCAAATGAGATCAGCTTTGCAATGCAGGCGTTCAGACCCTGTGTACGCGGATGAGAGGCTGAGTACTTTATTTTCCTACTCAGAGCGTCTGGTAGGGTGAGCTGGATTTGAGAGCTGCATCTGGTGGAACTATCGGTGGACACGAGGGACTGAGAATGGATTGGCCTAGATGCAGTTTTTTGTGGCATAAACATTGTGATTCCCTGACTGCTTTGGCCTTGCGACGACACCTCAACATTTTTTGCTGGTGGTGTGCCAACCGGTGGGCTTACAGTGGGGGAAGCAATGGAGTGTTGCTGGCTAACTTGAGTCGGAGCTGTTGCACATGTGCTATCTGAGTTTTTGTACTCCATCCACGCTTGCATGTGCATGTTCAATAAATGTCTAAGCATGCAACTGGTGTTCAAATTTTTTTGATTTTTCCCTCGGCTAAAGGTTCTTAGGCACTTTTTACAGACAACCTTAGCCTCATTGTTAGGATTTTGTTCAAAAAAGTGCCACACTGCACTCTTCCTACAATGGTATACATTTTCAGGCCTTGCACGCTCTGGTAATTTGACCGTCTGGCCAACCGCTCCTGCAACTCCTTTTTTTTTTAACACCTTTTTGGACTCGTACAGGCCTGCCAGATAAACCTCGATGCAATCTCGATACCTGCTGCGGATCCTTCTCCTCTTCTGAGCTAGTGCCAGTGGCACTCTCTTCCACCACTAGATGCCAATCCGGGTCAACAGCTGGGTCATCCATCATCTCCTCTTCAATTTCATCTGCACCGTCCTCTCTGTCACTGTCTAAGGTGGTACAGTGTGCGGGAAGGGGCACATGAATTTCAGCAGGGTCACATTGTGGCGCAGTAGACTTCAAGGGCAATGCAGTTATGTGCTTCAATGGGGCAGCACAATTATCTAGCAGTGGCTGTGCATCAGTGCACTCAATGTCAGATTCATCTTGGACTGGGGAATGAGGGATTTGACTTAATAACCCAGGCATGGTATGTGAAAACAGCTCCATGGAGGAATCTGAAGTGTGGGCTGATGCATCCTTCACTTGTAGTGGGGGTAAAGGACCCAAGGAAAGAGGTTGGTCCGGACCAAAAGGCTGCACTGACGAGTCAGTTATTGCAGCTTTTGAAATATCAGAAGAGGAGGCGATAGAGCTTGAGGCTGCTTCGGCAATGTAAGCCAAAACCTGTTCCTGATGCTCCGGCTTTAAAAGCGGTTTACCTACACCCAGAAAAGGGAGCCTTCCAGACCTTCTGGAGCCAGACGATGATGCAGGCTCAACACCTCCTGCCTTAGGTGCTATTGTGCTTTTGCCACTAGCAGCAGATGCAGCACCACCACCACTATCAGTAGCAGGTGGCCCGCCACCACCATGTGCTCGACCTCTTCCACCATACTTCCTCATGTTTGTGTAAATGTAGCCTAAATCACAGAAGATATATGGTACTGTATGAGAAGCGTTCAGCTGTATACGGTGAAGGTGAAAAATTTTAATCTCTGTATATATTTGAGGAGTAACAGACACAGGCTGTCACAGGCTCACTATGGATTACAGTAGAATTGACTAATCAGTAGTGTTGAGCGATATTGCTCGATATCTAAAAATATTGTATCGAAATGGTATCGCCGATATCACTAAATATCGGCGATATCCGATTCCGATACCGGAAGTCCAATGTAAGTCTATGGGAACAAAATATCGAAACTAAAAAAAACCTTTATTTCCTTGTAAACACTAAATATACACACATAGAATACATATATATATATATATATATATATATACATGTCATTGTGACATATATATATACATATATGTATAGTTTATACACTTCTACATAGTAAAATATCCTCTGATTCAATTGCCGGGTAAAGCCGGCTTCTGTGAAAAGACAGAAGCACCCGACATGAAATGACACTTGATTTACATAGGGTTAACCATGTCTTTTCATGTCGTTTGCAATCTGATTTGTACAAACAATTACATCAGTCTATGTGTGCAAAATTTCACACCTGTAGGGGTTAATTAAAGGTGTAAATTCGTTGTAAAAAAAACGGACTTTTTTGCTACGAATTTACACCTTTAATTAACCCCTACAGGTGTGAAATTTTGCACACTTACACTCATGTAATTGTTTGTGCAAATCAGATATCAAACTACATGAAAAGACATGGTTAACTCTATGTAAACCAAGTGTCATTTCATGTCGGGTTCTGCATTTTCACAAAAGCCGGCAATTGAATTAGCGGCTATTATACTATGTAGAAGTGTATGAACTATAAATATAAATATATATATATATGTGTCACAAATTTAATGACATATATATATATATATGAGGTGTAAAATTGCTGAAAAAAATGCGTGGGCTCCCGCCCTATTTTCGCAACCAGACAGACAAAGCCAGTGAGTGGGGGCAGATAATAATAGCCCAGAGAGGGACCATTATTTTTGGCCCCCCCCGGCTACTAACATCTGCCCCCAGACACCCCAGAAAGGGCAAATCTCTAATTAGATTTGCCCTTTCTGGCACTTTGCCCGTCTATTCCCATTGCCCTGTAGCGGTGGCGAATGGGTTAATAAGGGGTTAAAATGACCTTGCAATTGAAAGGTCACTTTAAGCCAGGTTAATAATTGAGAGCTGTCAATTAGACAACTATCAATTATTAATCCTATTGTATGAAAGAAAAATCAAACACACACACTTTAATAAAAAAGAAGTTTAATGAAATAATCACACAGTTTTTGACCATATTTTATTTTCCTGCTAAAACCATTTCCTGTAATAAAAATAAAATAATAAAGCAAAATTATTCTTACCAATCCGATGCACAGTCAGGTCCCACGGTGTAATCCTTCAGAAAGGGTTAATGTTTACTGCAGGGACCGAAGCTAATGCTGCAGCCTCACAGTAAACCCCCAAATGAATGAGTTCCTCTCCTGGCTGACAGGAGAGGAAGTGGAAAGCTTAATTGATTGCTTTCCACTTTCACTTCAGGTCAGCCAGGGACACAATCAGTGACGTCAGAGGGAACTGGTTAACAAAAATAGGGGTTCCCTTTGAAAAAAAAATGGCGTGGGGTCCCCCCTATTTTTGTTAACCAGCCAGATGAAGCAGACCACTGAGGCCTGGATTTTCAGGCTGTTAAGGAGCCAAGATCCATGGACCTTGCCAGCCTGATAATACCAGGCCACAGCAGTCTGCATATCTTGGCTGATTAACAAAAATAGGGGATCCCCTCGAAAAAAATTGGCGTGGGGTCCCCCCTATTTTTGTTAACCAGCCAGATGAAGCAGACCGCTGAGGCCTGGTTTTTCAGGCTGGTAAGGATCCAATATCCATGGACCTTGCAAGCCTGATAATACCAGGACACAGCAGTCTGCTTAGCTTGGCTGGTTAACAAAAATAGGGGATCCCCTCGAAAAAAAAACGGCGTAGGGGTCCCCCTATTTTTGTTAACCAGCCAAGTAAAATGCAGACTGCTGCGGCCTGGTATTAAAAGACTGTCAAGGCCCATGGATTTTGGCCCTCAACAGCCTGATAATACCAGGCTACAGCAGCCCCACATTTGGCGCATCAAAAGATGTGCCAATTGTGGCACTTTACCCGGCTCTTCCCACTTGCCCTGTAGCGGTGGCAAGCGGGTAATAAGGGGTTAATGTCACCGTTGATTGCACGGTGACAATAAGCCCGGTTAATAATGGAGAGGCGTCAATAAGACACCGATCCATTATTAATCCCAAAGTTATTAAATGCATAAAAAAAAGACAAAGCAAGAAAAAAGTATTTTAATGAAATAAAAGAGACAACACAGTTTTCATTTCTTTTATTGTACTCTCATTCCTGCGACGCCATCGATCTCCTGTAAAAAAAGAAAAAAAACAAACCAACAGTATACCACCTGTCCGACGCAGTCCATAGTAACGATTGTCCCACGACGATCCAGCTCTGCTACATCGCAATGACAGGCAGAGCCTGTCATCGCGACGCAGCACAGCTGATTACCTGGTTCCCCGGCGGTGACGTCATCGGACTGACTGCTTTACGGCCGGGATTACCCAGCAGTCACTGCAGTTATCGCGAGAAACTGCATGTGACCGCCGGGGAGAAGAGGATGGCGGCCATTAAGCAGTCCGGGATGTGACCGCCGGAGATCTTCTGCCAGGTAAGTGCCGCTGACTCCTGACAGACCCGACCGACGGACACTGACAGTGACAGACCCGACCGACGGACACTGACAGTGACAGTGACAAATCCGATTCCGGTATCCGATATGACGAAAATATCGAAACTAATTATCGAAAGGCCGATAGAGCTAATATCGGCCGATAGCCGATATTTGCATTATCGTATCGCTCAACACTACTAATCAGATGTGATGCGCCACCCAAGCAATTATTACACTGTCAGTGGCAGGCATCTGTGCTACTCCACCAAATTTATTGCCTCCTTATCACAGTCAGGCAGACAGCCTACTAATCAGATCAGATGGTCCACACAAGCAATTTGTACACTGTCACTGTCAGGCAGCTCAGCTACTCCACCAAATTAATTGCCCCTTTATCACACTCAGGCAGCCTACTAATCAGATGTGATGTTCCACCCAAGCAATTTGTACACTGTCAGTGGCAGGCAGCTGTGCTACTCCACCAAATTAATTGCCCCCTTTTCGCAGTCAGGCAGCCCACTAATCAGATGTGATGCTCCACCCAAGCAATTTGTACACTGTCAGTGGCAGGCAGCTGTGCTACTCCACCAAATTAATTGCCACCTTATCACAGGCAGGCAGCCTACTATTCAGATGTGATGCTCCACTCAAGCAATTTGAACACTGTCACTGTCAGACAGCTCAGCTCCTCCACCAATTTAATTGCCCCTTTATCACAGTCAGGCAGCCTACTAATCAAATGTGATGCTCCACCCAAGCAATTTGTACACTGTCAGTGGCAGGCAGCTGTGCTACTCCACCAAATTAATTGCCCCCTTATCACAATCAGGCAGCCTAATTATCAGATGTGATGCTCCACCCAAGCAATTTGTACACTGTCAGTGGCAGGCAGCTGTGCTACTGCACCAAATTAATTGCCTCCTTATCACAGTCAGGCAGGCAGCATACTAATCAGATCAGATGGTCCACACAAGCAATTTTCACACTGTCACTTGCAGGCAGCTCAGCTACTCCACCAAATTAATTGCCCCCTTATCACAGGCAGGCAGCCTACTATTCAGATGTGATGCTCCACCCAAGCAATTTGTACACTGTCAGTGGCAGGCAGCTGTGCTACTCCACCAAATTAATTGCCCCCTTATCACAGGCAGGCAGCCTACTATTCAGATGTGATGCTCCACTCAAGCAATTTGAACACTGTCACTGGCAGACAGCTCAGCTACTCCACCAAATTAATTGCCCCTTTATCACATTCAGGCAGCCTACTAATCAGATGTGATGCTCCACCAAAGCAATTTGTACACTGGCAGTGGCAGGCAGCTGTGCTACTCAACCAAATTAATTGCCTCCTTATCACAGGCAGGCAGGCAGCCTACTAATCAGATCAGATGGTCCACCCAAGCAATTTGTACACTGTCACTGGCAGATAGCTCAGCTACTCCACCAAATTAATTGCCCCTTTATCACCGGCAGGCAGCCTACTAATCAGATCTGATGGTCCACACAAGCAATTTGTACACTGTCACTGGCAGGCAGCTGTGCTACTCCACCAAATTAATTGCCCCTTTATCACAGGCAGGCAGCCTGTAATCAGATCTGATGGTCCAAACAAGCAATTTCTACAGTGTCACTGGCAGGCAGGCAGCCTAAGAACCAGCGTTGCTGCACACACTAAAATCCTCCCCTCTCGCTGCACAGTCACTGTACAGCTAATCGCTATCAGCACAAAGTTATTTTTTTTTAGGTCCTGCCTAACACTCTCCCTGCTCAGACGCACCGCCAGCAACCTTCCCCTACACTGAGTTTGGCAGTTATAAAATGGCGGTCGGCGCTGAGGGATTTTATTTGCACTGTGACGCCACTGAAAGCCAGCCAAACGCTGCAATGCCCTTCTGTAAGATGGTGCTGGCTGCCTGCTATGTCATCACGTTGCCCACAGCCTGCGTCCTTGCTCATTGGCCAAGAAAAGGCACTTAAAGTGTAAGGGAAAACCGACTCCAGCAAAATGGTCGTCGAACACATGACCAAACTCACTCCACGGTCGGGTTTCGTTTCATGAAATCCGACTTTGGTGAAAATCGGCAATTTTTGAAAATGAATGACCTGTTTCGCTCAACTCTACTCACGACTTGTCCATAAGAAGTGACTCAGAATCAAAAAACATGTGTAAGGTAAGTTTCACACTAGCATTCGGCAGGGCTGCGTTCTTCCTGCGTCAAGCTCCGCCCACTGCCGCACCTCTTGTGTTCTGCTCCGCTTATGTCTGCATGCGTCCTGTGTACCCTATCTTTAACATTGGGTATTCAGGCCATGCGGATGTATGCTACCTTTGAACCCAAATACTGGATGGGCACAGGAAAATCCACTTCACATTATTCATTTTTGACTCCCATTCTGTTTTGTTAAGCATTGACTGCAAGGCCTGCCCTGCTACCAAGTTATATGCATCCCAATAACCCCAATCCCCTCCTTGGAAGAAACATGGAGGAGGGTCTCTTAACAAAAAATGTCCCATTAAAAAGGAGCAGGTCGCCTAAACATAGAATGGCCATACACTAAGTGTATGGGCTGGCAAACATTTTGCCCTGTGGGGTACACGTCAACCTTTTTGACTCCGTCGGGCACCAAGAAACTTGGCACTCTGTGATTCCTGACGGCATGCCCACTTCACCTTACCTGAAGGATATCGTGTCAGCCTGGACTGTGTGTGGTACCATACTCCTTCTACAGGTCATTCTGGCAGGCTTGAAGAAGAGGGGCCGTAAAGGGGGGGTACTGTAACAACCCTGCTGGCATCACTGCATGGCCTCCCACCCCTCACACACCAACTTACTCACTGCTCCAGGTAATTCTGTGAATTATGTCTGCTGCCTGCTCCATGTTCTGTGCCTCTTGTTTTCTGCCTGCTCTCTGCATGCTTCCTAGCTATGTGCATAGGGGGGCGGCGCCAGAACTCTCTGGTTCTTATGGAATCAGGGTGCACCTGTCTAATGTGTCCCTGACCAATTACCAAGAGGTCTCAAGTATTTAGGGCAGCTCCACCCAGTGGAACTTGCCTGAGCAACGCCTTTACTCAGTGTCTTGATGCTGAGTTGCCAGGTATCTGAATCTCTGTCTCTGTGTCCTTGTTCCTAGCTTTGCCCTGTACTTGTCTGTCTGCCCTCCAGGAGGCTGAATATCCTGGTCTCTGTGTCTTTGTTCCTGTGCATTGTCTCGTTCCTTTCCCTGCCTGTAGTCTGTCCTATACCTGTTTCCATCTTATCACTGTCTCTGTGCCTTGCCTTGTACGGTGCCTAATCTAACTCTGTCCTATACCTGTTTCTGTTCTATCCCAGTCTGTGGTCTATCCTTCACTGCTCTGTGTACCCTTGTGTTTACTCTCTCTGTCTTGTTTGCTGCTGCAGAACCCCTTGCTGCAGCTCTTCTCCGCATACCTTGCTGTTCCGCTTTGCTTTGCTCCTGCTGCTGCAGAACCTCTTGCTGCAGCTCCTCTCCGCATACCTTGCTGTTCTGCTCTGCTTTGCTCCAGCCGCTGCAGAACCTCTTGCTGCAGCTCCTCTCCGCATACCTTGCGGTTCTGCTTTGCTTCGCTTCTGCTGCTGCAGAACCTCTTGCTGCAGCTCCTCTCCGCATACCTTGAGGTACGCTTTGCTTCGCTCCTACTGCTGCAGAATCTCTTGCTGCAGCTTCTCTCCGCATACCTTGCGGTTCTGCTTTGTTCTGCTTTTGCTGCTGCTGAACCAATTTCTGCCTCTGCTCCGCACTCCTGCGGTTCTGCTTCATTCTTCTTTTGCTGCTGCTGAACCTCTTGCTGCTAATTGCAGCTCCTCTCCGCAGCCTTGCAGTTTTCTCCAGTGTGAACAGGTACAAACCTGTTTCTTCATACACTACTCTTTCCTGCCAGTGCCAGTACCAGTACCTGCATCTCCAGTGTGAACAGGTCCAAACCTGTTCCTTCATGCACCACTCCTTCCTGCCAGTACCAGTACCCGCATATCCTGTGTGAACAGGTCTCTATCTATTCTATACACCACTCCTTCCTGCTCTTGTCCCTGTATCTCAGCAGTGCCCACCTGCCAGTGTCTCAGCCGTGCCTGCCAGTGTCTCAGATGTGCTCGCTCACCTGTGTCTCAGCCGTGTCCGCCTGCCTGTGTCTCAGCTGAGACTGCCTGCCAGAGTACCAGCCGTGCTTGTCGTGCTCACATGCCTGTCTGTCAGTCGCATCTGTCTTAGTGTCTTGTTCCCCAGTGGGATCAGCAGCCACAGCCAGACACCGCCCTGGAGTGGCACCTGGCAGCTACCTGCCGCACAAGCCTGACCTCACCATCAGAGGCTCCAGAGAAGACCAAGGTGGCTGCATTAGTTACGCCCCTTCCAGAGTAGTTTGGTTTGTGGAACAGTGGGTCCACAACCCCCTCACTCGTGCCAATCTGCCAAGGCACGAGCATGACAGGCTGCAGCAGCATGGAACACATTAACGCTGGTGATCTAGTGGCGGCAGATGATGAGATGTGGAGGAAGGCCTGATTAAAAACTATGCCCAATTTAAAGGAGCGGGTCTCCTAGACTTGGAACGCCCATTCACTGGCTGGCAAACATTTCCCCCTGGGGGTACATTTCAACACAGTGTCTAAAAATTTTTTAGGGGCATCATGAACATCTTGCAAAACTGTAACGTGGTTTCCAGTTGCTGCTGGGAAGGTGCATGTTTTTTGTAAAAATATGGTGGATGAATCATTGGATGAAGTGATCAGGAAAAGGGGCAAAGTGATGACAGGAATGAGAAAGTACATGATTAATAACAGCAGTGGCTATGGGAGGTATGAGATCCAGGATACAGCCTACAATGATTCATCATTTAGCCACCATCAATTACCAGAATCTGTTTCATGCCCGTCAAAAGATCGGTGTAACAGATGCACGTGTCAGACTTGGCCTAAAAAATGCCCATCCAAAATATGCTGACAAACACGAACGGGTCTATATAACGGGAAAAGTGCAACATGTTTGGATTGCCCGCCAGGGCAGCGGATACTCGGTACCGGGCCGGTGTATTGAAGGGATGTGTCACAGCAGCAGTGACCCGGTTCATGGCCCTGGGCGTCCAATGAAAGGGGAATTATTTACAGGGGAATGAATAGAGTTTGTAGGGTAGGTATTCGTGACGCCACCTGTGGAATCTGGTCAATGGTGACCAGCGCTGCAGTGCAGATCCTCTGGGATGGGTGGTGAGATGCAGCAGAGTTGGTACAGTCTCCCACAGGTGAGACTATGGGATCCCAGGGCAGGTAGATGTAGTAGAAGGTGGTAATGGTGCTGCAGGATGTAGCTGAGTGCAATGTGTGATGCAGGAAGAAACTGAGAAACAGTCAGTGAGTTGCAGTTTCCAAAGTTTTACTCACAGTTCTGATGTGTACAATACAGATGCCCGCTTGGCACTGTGTACTCCAGGTGAGGGGCTCAGCAAACCCCCAGGTAGATTGGGATGCACCTTTCCAGGACTCCGTTCTAGATGTTTGAGTCTCTTTCTCTGGCCATCTCCTTGTGCTGATTTTCCACTCTTTCTATCCTACAGCACCTTCACCAACAGTGTCTCTGATCAGCGGCTGTGAATCCTCTAGGACAACGACTTATTTATGCGTTCCTTTTGATCCTATATAGCTGCCTCTCAGAGAAGTGTCATGTGTGCATTGCCACGAAGATCGTCGCGGTTGAACATTTTGACTTCTCACAGCTGAGTTGCTGTTTCTTTGTGTTTGGCAGCTAGGGAGTTAATTCTGTCTGTGCTCGGTGCTGGGACTGGGTGCAGTTTCTCCCGGCTGCAATTGATTATTTGTTGATTGGTTTCCTTTAAATTCCTGGTTGTCTGCTTTGGGAGTTGCCAGTGAAATCCTTCATGCAGACCACAGATAGGAATGAATCTGTATAGACTTAAGTTGAGAGCTCCTTAGCTGTTTTAAGCTCATCTTACTTAGAGTTTATTTCCCAGACCATTTATGTTCCTTCGGTGTTTGAGTGTGTATGCAAGTGAGTGCTATCCTGTCTGTCTTATATGTCTAATCTGTGTATTTAGCTGAGATCAGCCCATATCCCTTTGGTGGTAATCAGGATCCTTCTTAGGACTGATTACAGGGTTCAGGGTCTGACAGGAGACAGGGTTAGGCTGGAGACTTGGACCTCTGAACCATTATCAATACCTCCAAGGTAAGGGATTAGTTAGGACCCCAGTGTAGGGTCAGGTTAGACCCCGGTCCTCCTCTTTCCTGTTACAGCTCATCAAGTCCTCAAGATTAACCCTGAGTTCAACTATATCGTTTCTGCACATCAAGTCCTCAAGATTAACCCTAAGTTCTGCAGAGATTGTGTCAGGTAAATCTATTTTATACTTACATTCTGATGTTGCTAAACTATATGTTGTATAGAGTGTGGTTCCTGTATAAATAGTTTACTGACATTGTATTCATATCATTAGACAGCGTGACATTTTCACTGGCCATAAAAAATTATCTCTAGTTACCATGGATCCAGTAGCTCAGCTGGCTCTGCAGTTGCAGGGATTATCCATGGAGCTGACGGACATTAAGTCCAAAGTTTTGTCTCCCCTGGAGCAAACCAGAGTTGAACCTAAAGTAGCTCTTCCAGATAGGTTCACTGGTGGGCGAGACAAATTTTTTACCTTCCGGGAGGCATGTAAATTGTATTTTCGGCTTCGGCCGCGATCATCAGGGAGTGATGAGCAGAGAGTGGGAATTGTTATCTCACTTCTTCAAGGGGACCCTCAATCCTGGGCATTTTCCCTTCCTCCGGGATCCCCGGCTCTACAGTCTGTAGATCAATTTTTTACTGCTCTGGGATTGGTATATGATGACCCAGATCGGGTCTCTCTTGCTGAGACCAAATTACGTAAGTTACAGCAGGGAGATCGTCCGGCGGAGGAATTTGCTTCTGAGTTTCGTAGATGGGCCACGGATACTCAGTGGAATGACCCAGCTCTTAGGAGCCAGTTTTGTCATGGGCTTTCTGACAAATTAAAAGACGTTTTGGCTCAGTATGAGTCTCCTCCTTCTCTGGAGGCTGCTATGGCCCTAGCTATCCGTACTGATAGACGGCTTCGGAGAGGGGTGAGGTAACTCCACTCCCTGTTGTTTCTCCACCTACTACTAAAGTCCCTTATGTTGAGGTTCCCCTTGTCTGTTCGGATGAGCCTATGCAGTTGGGAGGGACATCTTTTCGTAGTAGGGGATTGGCGGCACGCCGCAGGACTAGAAGGTGTTTTTTCTGCGGGAAAGAGGGACATTTTGTTGGAGAATGTCCATCCCGTGTCTTGTTAAGTAAAAAGTCGCCGGAAAATTGCTAATCCCAGGTTGTGTGGTGGACGACAACCTGGGAGTATGTATTTCATCCGCCGGTTCTTCTCAGTTCCTTGTACCAGTGGAAGTGGTGGTTGGTACTAGAGTGAAGAGATTGTCTGTTCTTCTGGATAGTGGTTCTGGGGCTAATCTGGTTGACGCTCAGTTTGCTCAGGCTCAAGGTATGCATCTGAGAGTATTGGTCAAACCGATCCCTATTTTCTCCATTGACGCCAGGCCTCTCGGCCAAGGTAGCTTTGTTCATGAGGTTCATAACATTGACCTTCGGGTAGGGGCAATACATAGGGAACAATTATCTTGTTATGTGTTGGAGGGTCTACCTACTCCCATTGTGTTGGGACTTCCTTGGCTGGTTAAACATAACCCTGTGATTAATTGGCAGTCCAGAGAGATAAGCCAATGGGGTGAGTTTTGCAAAAGCAACTGCATGAACACAGTCATCAGTGCGGTCGTGCCTAGTACATTGCCTCCTTTTTTGGAGGATTTTGGGGATGTTTTCTCTGAGGAGGGGTGTCGGGAGTTGCCTCCTCATCACGTGTAAGACTGCTCTATTAATCTACTTCCTGATGCTAAGTTGCCTAAAGCTAGGTTGTATAATCTTTCTGGTCCTGAAAGACAAGCTATGAAAGATTATATTTCTGAAAGTCTGGCCAAAGGGCATATTAGACCTTCATCTTCCCCTGTGGCAGCGGGGTTCTTCTTTGTGAAGAAAAAAGATGGAGGCCTACGCCCTTGCTTGGATTTCCGCGAACTTAATCGGATTACTGTTCGAGATCCGTATCCACTCCCTCTTATTCCTGATCTCTTCAATCAAATTGTTGGCGCCAAATGGTTCTCTAAATTGGATCTCAGGGGGGCGTATAATCTGATTAGGATAAAAGAGGGGGATGAGTGGAAAACGGCGTTTAACACGCCGGAGGGACATTATGAGAACCTTGTCATGCCTTTTGGTCTGACTACTGCACCAGCAGTATTCCAACATTTTGTTAATGACATTTTTCGTCACCTTGTGTGGGTGTTTGTGGTCGTATATTTGGATGACATTTTAATTTACTCGCCAGATCTTGTGTCTCACCAGGAGCATGTGAGACAGGTGTTGCAGATCTTGCGAGACAATAAACTATACGCCAAACTGGAGAAGTGTGTTTTTGCCATACAGGAACTTCAGTTTTTGGGTTTTTTGGTGTCAGCCTCCGGTTTCCGGATGGACCCTGAAAAGGTGAGAGCAGTGCTTGAATGGGATCAGCCAGGGGATCTTAAGGCTCTGCAGCGTTTTTTGGGGTTTGCTAATTACTACCGGAAATTTATTTGTAATTTCTCGTCTGTCGTCAAACCTCTCACTGACATGACGAGAAAAGGGACGGATTTTTCTAAGTGGTCGGACAAAGCTTGCCAAGCCTTTTCCTCTTTAAAAAGATGTTTTGCTTCGGCACCCGTTCTCATCCAACCAGATGTATCTCAGCCGTTCATTGTGGAGGTGGACGCGTCTGACGTAGGGGTGGGTGCTATATTGTCCCAGGGTCCGTCCCCTGGTAAATGGCATCCGTGCGCTTTCTTTTCTAAGAAATTGTCGTCCGCCGAAAGGAATTATGATATCGGCAATAGGGAACTTTTGGCCATTAAATTGGCTTTTGAAGAATGGCGTCACTTTTTGGAGGGGGCAGTCCACCCGGTCACCGTTATTACTGATCACAAGAACCTGCTGTATTTAGAATCCGCTAAGCGTCTGAATTCCAGACAAGCTCGATGGTCGTTGTTTTTTACCAGGTTTAATTTTGTCGTCACTTATCGTCCGGGGTCTAAGAATGTAAAGGCTGATGCCTTGTCTCGCAGTTTCCCAGGGGCCGGGAAAACGGACGACCCGATTCCTATCCTTCAGGAGGGGGTGGTAGTGTCGGCTGTATGTTCTGAGCTTGAGGAGGAGGTGTTAGAGGCTCAGGGGGACGCCCCTGCAGGACCTCCAGGGAGACTGTTTGTCCCGAATCAGTTGAGACAAAAGGTTATTGAGGCACATCATAATTCTGCTTTAGCAGGACATCCAGGGAGTAAGGCTACTTTAGATCTCCTTTCCCGCCGATTTTGGTGGCCTAACGCTAATAAAGATG
Organism: Oophaga sylvatica; assembly: GCA_033576555.1. Classification (NCBI taxonomy): domain Eukaryota; kingdom Metazoa; phylum Chordata; class Amphibia; order Anura; family Dendrobatidae; genus Oophaga; species Oophaga sylvatica. The sequence continues at coordinate 162,231,672 of JARQOD010000009.1, forward strand.
TTATAACTTTTGTCGCGTCCTGTGGGGTTTGTGCTCGCTCTAAAACTCCTCATACCCGTCCGTATGGGACCCTTTTACCCTTGAAACTTCCGGAGCGTCCATGGACTCATTTATCTATGGACTTCATTACAGACCTTCCTCTGTCGTCTGGGAATACTGTCATACTGGTGGTTGTTGACAGGTTCAGTAAGATGGCACATTTCGTTGCTCTTCCGGCACTCCCTAATGCTAAAACTCTGGCGCAGGTGTTCATTAGGGAGATCGTGAGACTTCATGGGTTGCCTTCTGATGTGGTGTCAGATAGGGGGTCTCAGTTTGTGTCCAAATTTTGGAGGGCATTTTGTTTTCGTCGGGGATGCAATTGTCGTTTTCCTCGGCTTTTCATCCACAGACCAATGGTCAGACAGAGCGTCTGAATCAGAGCTTAGAGACATATCTCCGGTGTTTTGTATCGGAGAACCAGGAGGACTGGTCTTCTTTCTTGCCTCTGGCAGAGTTCGCTCTTAACAACAGGCGGAGCGAGTCCACTGGTAAGTCCCCATTTTTTGGGGCATATGGTTTTCATCCCCAGTTTTGTACTTTCAATGGGGGGGGGTCCTTCTGGGGTTCCTGAGGAGGAGCGTTTCTCGTCGTCACTTGCTTCTGTGTGGCGAGGTGTATTGAATAATTTGAGTAATATGGGGAACCGTTACAAACGTATGGCTGATAGGAGGAGAGTTTCTGGTCCAGATCTGAATGTGAACGATCTGGTATGGTTGTCTACCAGGAATATAAAACTTAAAGTGCCCTCCTGGAAACTGGGTCCCAGATTCATCGGGCCGTACAGGATCAGTTCCATAATTAATCCTGTGGCATTTCGTCTGGAACTCCCTTCTACGTTTAAAATTCATAATGTGTTCCACAAGTCATTACTTAAAAGGTATGTGGCACCAGTCATACCGTCACCTCTACCTCCTCCTCCAGTGTTGGTCAATGGTAACTTGGAATTTCAAGTATCAAAAATCATTGACTCTCGTCTGAATCGCCGGTCCCTTCAGTACTTGGTGCATTGGAAGGGGTATGGTCCGGAGGAGAGGACGTGGGTCCCTGCGTCTGATGTTAACGCAGATCGTTTGGTTCGGACCTTCCACAGAACTCACCCGGGCAGGCCTGGCCCTGAGGGTCCGGAGGCCCCTCGTAGAAGGGGGGGTACTGTCATGTGTGCATTGCCACGAAGATCGTCGCGGTTGCACATTTTGACTTCTCACAGCTGAGTTGCTGTTTCTTTGTGTTTGGCAGCTAGGGAGTTAATTCTGTCTGTGCTCGGTGCTGGGACTGGGTGCAGTTTCTCCCGGCTGCAATTGATTATTTGTTGATTGGTTTCCTTTAAATTCCTGGTTGTCTGCTTTGGGAGTTGCCAGTGAAATCCTTCATGCAGACCACAGATAGGAATGAATCTGTATAGACTTAAGTTGAGAGCTCCTTAGCTGTTTTAAGCTCATCTTACTTAGAGTTTATTTCCCAGACCATTTATGTTCCTTCGGTGTTTGAGTGTGTATGCAAGTGAGTGCTATCCTGTCTGTCTTATATGTCTAATCTGTGTATTTAGCTGAGATCAGCCCATATCCCTTTGGTGGTAATCAGGATCCTTCTTAGGACTGATTACAGGGTTCAGGGTCTGACAGGAGACAGGGTTAGGCTGGAGACTTGGACCTCTGAACCATTATCAGTACCTCCAAGGTAAGGGATTAGTTAGGACCCCAGTGTAGGGTCAGGTTAGACCCCGGTCCTCCTCTTTCCTGTTACAGCTCATCAAGTCCCTCAAGATTAACCCTAAGTTCTGCAGAGATTGTGTCAGGTAAATCTATTTTATACTTACATTCTGATGTTGCTAAACTATATGTTGTATAGAGTGTGGTTCCTGTATAAATAGTTTACTGACATTGTATTCATATCATTAGACAGCGTGACAAGAAGATAATGGAGGCAGATGACTGTGATCCCTGAGGGTATCACAGCAGTCGACTTGCTAGCTGAATCATGAAGTTCTGCCACTAGTCTAGTGGTCGAGTTCCCTCTTGCGACCAAGTCCCTCTGCCAACAGACCCGGGACCAACGGATGGCTCCTGCTCTCTCCGTATCCCTAGGACTTCTTCCTCTCTCTCTCTCCAGAAGCTTATTGTTCTTTCTCGCTTGCTTCCTTCTTCCCACTTCTCTAGGACTAAGCCCTTCCTGGCTTCCAGTCCTTCCCGAATCTCTATCCCGACTCCTCTCTTTCCCTACAGCCTCCCTTCACTGGGAGCTGCTCCACACACGTCCTTCTCCTTCCTCTTCCTCCACAGAACTCTCTAATCCTGCCTACTGCTTCCTCTAGCTTCACTCCTCCTTGCTACTTACTCCACCCACCCACACACCCTTTCTATCTCAGCCTGGGATGAGACCATCCTCCCAAGGGGTTCGTCCAGGGTGCCCAGCTGTTCTAGTGTGTGTTGGGTGCAGGTGTTAGAGTCCCAGGTGGTGCTCCCTCCTTACCTGAGGATGGGGTATCACACCTCTGGGTGAGGTGCAATACCTCTGTGGCGACTGAACCCTCAGGGGCGCCACATGTTCGTGAGATGCTGAATTAGAGAAAACAGATCAGTGTCGAAGGAAAATCAAACAAACTGATGGATGCTCGTGAAAAAGTAAGGGCTCCGTCACACTCAGCGATCCCGACAACGATACGACCTGGCAGAGATCGTTGATGTGTTGCTTTGTGGTCGCTGTTGAGCTGTCACATAGGCAGACTCACCAGCAATCAGAACCAGCTAGCACGCTGGTATCCAATGTACATATCGGGTAACTAAGGGCAGCGCCATGCCTAGTTAACCGATATGTACCCTGGTTACCGGCTCCCAGCGTCTGCTGTAGAGCGCTGAAAGCCGGTATCCAATGTAAATATCGGTTAACTAGGTGCCGCGCAGTGCTTAGTTACCCGATATGTACATTGGATACCGGCTCTCAGCGTTCTACAGCAGACGCTGGGAGCCGGTAACCAGGGTACATATCGGGTAACTAGGTGCGGCGCTGCCCTTAGTTACCCGATATGTACATTGGATACAAGCTCCCAGCTCGCTGATCGTTGGTCTCCCGCTGTCACACACAGTGATGCGCGCTGGCCAGCGGGAGACCAACAATTAAAAAAGGTCCAGGACATTCAACGACGATCAGCGATACCCAGCAAGGGGGTTGATCGTCGCTGAGTGTCACACATATCGAGATCGCTAGCGGGATCGCTGTTGCGTCACAAAACTTGTGACTCAGCAGCAATCTCGCTAGCGATCTCGCTTAGTGTGACGAGGGCTTAAGTTTAAAGAGGAGTACACCATCTGTAACTATAAACACACCCGTGGCACAAGCTTCTTCATCTTCATACATACATATAAACAATAAGATCCAAATGTCCCAGTGGAAAATTATTTGTCATGGTGTAACGAACACTGTTAAAGGAATGCCACTAAACGTGCATAACCACGACCCTTGGAAACACAAGATTTCCTCTTTACAAGATATGGACGATGATGATATTGATGACGACTTTGAAATTTACCACATCCACACCAAGAAGATAAAGATCACAGCTGCAAAAAATGTGCAAAAAAGGCTGTGAATGTCTGGAAAATCATTTTCTCTAGGGCTAAGTTACCCTCTTACTAAAGTGGTACTGAATGATGCATACACAGCTCTCATGTCTACTCAGCGTGAGATGCTTGAAAGATGATGTATTCTGATTTGTCCATGTCCACTTTTTGAAAGCAAGCAGAAAAGAAGGATGATATAACGGAAAGACGTGTGATTTGGTCAGTAAGGAGGTGATGTCAGGTACAGATAGGTAGATCTGTGTGTCATCAGCAAACTATTGCCATTACATCAGCTGTCCCAAGCTGAAGGTGAGGATGGAGAAGAGAAGGGGTCCTAGAACAGAGCCTTGGGGAACACCGAAAGACAGGTGTCGAGGTCAGGAGGTGGTGTGGGAGAGGAAGACAATGAATGTCCCCCTAACAGTCTTGTTTTTTTAAAGACTCTTCCGATAAACCCAAAAAGGCTATTTGCACCACCGGCCATGCCCGCATCAGCAGGGGTAGCAAAACTGCAAGCCTTACCACCACCAGAATGATCAGGCACATGGCAGCAAAGCACCTGACTTTGTTGGATGAACACCAGGCTCCATGAACAGTGTCTGCGGGTGATACCACTGCGTCTTCCGCTGTTGTGCGTGCAAGCCAATCCCCTGTCCATGGTCCATGGAAAGATGCCTCTTGCCCTGCATCTGTAGTTGCACACAAACTCAACTTGCACCATTAACAATCACGTCCACGTCCTGGTCCCAACGCAGAGTTCAGTAGTCCATACCCCAGGCCTTCCAGCGCAAGCGGAAAAATGCAGCCAATGCAACAGTATTAAATTCACACATGTCTCTTCTGTTTGAGATGGAAATGTTGCATTTTAGCTCGTGGAATAAGGAAGCTTTCCGCAACCTGATGGCTGTGACTTGGTCCCCACCCAGCACTATTTCTCCCGGTCTGCCGTCACGATATTAGACAAGCAAGCAAGTGTCCCACAACATTACCAGTGCCATTAACAATGCAGGTACAGGGAAAGTGCACGTAACCACGTTCATGTGGACAAGTGATTGTGGGCAGGGACAGTACATCTTGCTGATGGTACACTGTGTTTGCATAGAAAAAGTCATGACCCAGTCGGACATTGTGAGACAATGTCACAGATGTATGGATTAGACAGTTTGGGGAAGGCTTTGTATGTCATATTTATGGTTTTGAACTGTAGCCTATGGGCAATAGGAAGACAGTGAAGGGCATGGCAGAGAGGAGAGGCTGTGGAATAATGGAGGGACAGTTGAATTACTCTGGCAGCAGAGTTTTGGATAGATATGAGTGATGCAACAGTGCTATATAGGAGGGTACAGAGTATTAGGTTGCAATACTCGAGGCAGAGATCATGAGGGCTTGCACAAACATTTTTTAAGTTTCTTGTAATGTACGGATCCAGGAAATGTTTTTGAGTTGTAATGGAGAGGAGAAACCAAGGGCTTTGATATGTAGTTTGAAAGAGAGGGCAGAGTTGAGGATCACCCTGAGGCCACGAACATGCGGGAATATTTGTACCAGTGTGCAGTCCCTGCATTACACAGGCGTGTGTCCCACAACATTACCCATGCCCTCCACAATGCTGGTACTTGGAAAGTCCACTTAATAACCACAAACCCGTGGACAAGTGCTTGCGGTCAAGGACCTTATATCTCACTGAGTGTACACAGGGTTAATATAGTGGAATCCGGGACACACTCAGACCTTGGTATGGTGGCCGTCCTCACAAATACAGAGTATTGGGTGCCCTACGTCAATCTGGGTTGCCCCCACAGTGAAAAGCTCCTGCACCTACTCCTCCTCCTTCACCTCCTCTTCAGCCTCCAGCTCCAAAAGGTAGCACATCAGTCACAAGCTCGAAGCACTGCAAAACTGCCTAATCAAAGAGGGAACAGGCTGTGCTGAACCTGACATGCTTCTGTGACAAACTCCACAATGCTGAAGAGTTGTGGACAGTTCTGAATTAGCAGGCATATAGGTGGAAGAGACCTCTGAACCCACAGCCAGGCATGTTTGTGTGTGGCAAAGGTTGGAACCTGGTGGCTGCTCTTTGGTGACGCGAGCTCACACACGTGCCATGCCTGGCTCATGTGCTTAACCTAATTGGTCAACGTTTTTTGAAAAGCAACACAGAGCTGGCAGATCTGCTGGTAAAAATACAACGCTCTACATACCCATTTTAGAAAGTCAGCTACAGCTTCATCCGCCCTTGCCGTGATTCAGCAGCGCTTGCTGCTTCTGGCTCACTGACTGGTGTGTGATGCCCCCAGGCCTTGGAACTCTACACTGCAGATATGGGAAAGGATTTCTGAGCAGAAGAGGGAAGTTGGTGACTAATCTACCAGCATCAACAAGGTTGTCGGTATTCAGTTCTGTCTTCACACATAACATCTGAGGAGTGGACAAGGATGTCTGACATGTGTACCATCCTACAAAACTTTGAGGAATCCACCAAGAGGGTGAGCGTCAATGACACCATAATTAAAGTCTCCATCCTGCTTTTCTGTGTTCTAATGTGAATATTGAGAGTTATTATAGAGCGAAAACATATTTACAGTGTAACAGTTTCAAACACAATAGTCCTAAATAGCAACGATAACAATAATCCAATAATTAAACCCTAATAAAACTACCCTGCTGGTGACGTGACAGCTTACAATCTACACTAAATAAAAATTATAACAATAATTTAACCCAAACAAAACAATACTGTTCATGACAACTTACAATCTAAAATGAGGTGGGGCAGATACAAAATACATGGGTGTATTTACAAGAAGGTATTTACAATGATGTTTGTACTATGATCTTACTGAGGTTCGTTGTAAGTGTTGTAGGCCTGAGGACAAGGAGGAGGAGGACAGCATGGTCAGTCGTCTCCTTGGTGACGACACAGAAGTCATGTGTTATGTTTCGGTAGCTGAGGAGAAATAGCAAAAATAGCCAAAGTAGCAATACACCAGAAAGGCTGGAAACTACTGGGTTGCAGAACCCTAAACTAACCGCAACACTAGAAGTAGCCGTGGAGCGTACCTACGGTGATCCTAGACGCCTCGTCACAGCCGGAGAGATAGCTACACCTAAAGGCAGAAAGATGAAAGCTAACTGCCTCGTAGCAGAACCCCCAAAGAAATAGGAAGACCCCAAACATGTAATGGCGGTTAGACAAGAAGAAAATACGAACACAGTCAGAAAATAGAATGAGCAAATGCTGGGGCCCAATTCTGTCTAGATAGAAAAGTAAAGGAAAGAATTCTGACTGCAACCCAAAAAACCCTGACAAAAATACCAACACTTCTGATTAACAAAAAACCTGAGATCACACGATCTCTACCACCTAAATCAGATCTCTGGTGTAACACACAGCAATTCAGCAAATAGAAAGTGACACAGGAACAGAGCAAAATTGCAAACACAAACTGAGCACAAATGCAGCGCCAGGCCCCAAAAGGGGACCAGGCTGAAGTCCACTGCAAGGCAAACTAGCAAGGAAAATCCAACCAGAGGGAAAAAAAACAGCAATTCACTTATCTGAAAGAAAGCAGGAATGCAAGCTGAGCTCCAACCAAGACCTGAAGAACAATTGATTACCGGCAAGGCTGATGGGAGTTCAGGTCACTTATATCAGACCATTCGGACCCTGCTGAAAGCCATTCAGCAATTGGTTCATTACCCACAGCAACCACCGGAGGGAGCCCCAGCTCCGAAGTCGCCTCCAACGTGTTCACAACAGTCATGTCTGTTTGCAGTCTGGGACGCATAGGGCTGACTTTATGTTACGCTACCTTTCCCGTGACCCTCACGCTCTCAAAATTTTGGATGACAGACAGGCAATACTGATTTGTGACACTTCTAGACCCACGGTAATCGGAGAAATTTCCATCTCTTAGTCCTGAGGCAGACAGGTGTACTAAAATGTTGCAGTACCAGAGGGCCCTTATAGAGGACTTATTAATAAAATTACTATCTCAAACACTTGCGGCAGAGGACACAGTTCGTTGGCCAACCAAGTAGTACAGGTGAGAGAGACACAACTCCAAAACAGAAGAGGCAGTGGAACAATGGCAAAGTTCTTGTAGAGTTTTAACAGACCCTCTCATCACCCTGACACAGAGGCGGAGGGTACTGTCACAAGAAATTCAATGTTTTGGAAGATGCTGAGGGAGTACCTTGCTGACCGTACCAACATCCTCTGTCATTCCTCTGTGCCTTATAAATATTGTTTATCCAAGCTGGACACGTGGCATGAAGTGGCTCTCTGTACTGCGCATGTGCGCTGTACTCACGGTCTTGGAGCGCACGACTCCTCGTTCTCTGGTGGTTACTGGGCAAACGGCGCCTTGCTAAATGGCAGTACTGCTTTTAATGGCGGGAGACTACGGGGGCAGTCCTTTGCAGAGCCACTGTTCTAAGGGCGGAGCACACTACTCAGCCTCCTATGCGCTGCTTGTCCACGCAAAAAATAATTTCTGTCTTCCCCGCTTTCTCTTAAGATGGCTCCCTGCCTCTAGGTCACCAGGTCTATCTGTCTGCTGCATTTTGACACAGCGTCGGCGCTTCGGGTGCATATTGCACTGCCCCCCTTGCTGCTCGCACAGTTACTGCTGCGGACTCACTTCTTCTTCTCTTTTTTTTCCCTCAGCTCCGGGCTTGTTCCCTGTGTAAACACAACCTGTCATTCTGTGTAATGGGGCCTGTCTATTCCCCTATTCCTTCCGCCGGTAAACAGGGGACGCAGCCAAAACAGGTCCAGAACAGGCGCAGCATAGGTACCCGCGGACCAGTCATCCTGACTCCATACATATCTGGCAAATCAGTTCTTTAATGCAAGCAGCACAGAGGGCATGTACTTCCAAATTTCAAGAGAAAATTCTACAGTACATCCACAACAGTTTCAATTTGAAGGGTTTTGTGCCTCATATCATTCCACAAGATGACACTAGTCTGATACTTTAAATTTTCGGTGGAAAATACAGTGCCTACAAGTAGTATTCAACCCCCTGCAGATTTAGCTGGTTTGATAAGATGCAAATAAGTTAGAGACTGCAAACTGCAAACGAGAGTAGGATTTATTAACAGAAGCATAAATCTTACAAACCAAAAAGTTATGTTGCTCAGTTGAATTTTAATAAATTTTAAACATAAATGTGTGGGTCAATTATTATACAACCCCTATGTTTAATATTTTGTGGAATAACCCTTGTTTGCAATTACAGCTAATAATCGTCTTTTATAAGACCTGATCAGGCCGGCACAGGTCTGTGGAGTTATCTTGGCCCACTCCTCCATGCAGATCTTCTCCAAGTTATCTAGGTTCTTTGGGTGTCTCATGTGGACTTTAATCTTGAGCTCCTTCCACAAGTTTTCAATTGGGTTAAGGTCAGGAGACTGACTAGGCCACTCCAACACCTTGACTTTTTCCCTCTTGAACCAGGCCTTGGTTTTCTTGGCTGTGTGCTTTGGGTCGTTGTCTTGTTGGAAAATGAAATTACGACCCATCTTAAGATCCTTGATGGAGGAGCGGAGGTTCTTGGCCAAAATCTCCAGGTAGGCCGTGCTATCCATCCTCCCATGGATGCGGACCAGATGGCCAGGCCCCTTGGTTGAGAAACAGCCCCACAGCATGATGCTGCCACCGCAATGCTTGACTGTAGGGATGGTATTCTTGGGGTCGTATGCAGTGCCATCCAGTCTCCAAACGTCATGTGTGTGGTTGGCACCAAAGATCTCGATCTTGGTCTCATCAGACCATAGAACCTTGAACCAGTCTGTCTCAGAGTCCTCCAAGTGATCATGAGCAAACTGTAGACGAGCCTTGACATGACGCTTTGAAAGTAAAGGTACCTTATGGGCTCGTCTGGAACGGAGACCATTGCGGTGGAGTACGTTACTTATGGTATTGACTGGAACCAATGTCCCCACTGCCATGAGATCTTCCCGGAGCTCCTTCCTTGTTGTCCTTGGGTTAGCCTTGACTCTTTGGACAAGCCTGGCCTCGGCACGGGAGGAAACTTTCAAAGGCTGTCCAGGCCGTGGAAGGCTAACAGTAGTTCCATAAGCCTTCCACTTACGGATGATGCTCCCAACAGTGGAGACAGGTAGGGCCAACTCCTTGGAAAGGGTTTTGTACCCCTTGCCAGCCTTGTGACCCTCCACGATCTTGTCTCTGATGGCCTTGGAATGCTCCTTTGTCTTTCCCATGTTGACCATGTATGAGTGCTGTTCACAAGTTTGGGGAAGGTCTTAAATAGTCAGAAAAGGCTGGCAAAAGAGATCATTAATCCACACATGTGAAGCTCATTATTCTTGGTGCCTGAACTACTTCTTAAAACTTTAGGGGGACCAAACAGAAGTATTGTGGTTTGAGGGGTTGAATAATAAATGACACTCTGAATTAACTTTTAACGTTTAAAAAAAAAAATATATATATAAAATTTTTTTTTGCTGCAGTGCATTTCCCACTTCCAGGCTGATCTACAGTACAAATGTCACAATGGCAAGTTAATTCCGCATGTGTCAACCAGCTAAATCTGCAGAGGGTTGAATACTACTTGTAGGCACTGTAATTTCACCACTGATAGGTTTGTATGCTTAGAATTTTGTAACAGCATTGGTGTGCTTAATTATTCATACCTATTAGCTTCACAATATATTCATCTTTTTCTTCAAGGCTTTAGAATATAATGTGTTGTAAGAGTTAAAGGAAATTGTTGAATTGTGTTTTACCTCAAATGTGAAACTACTTGGCAATTGTCATCTTTACTATTTCTCCACCTAATTGATGTTATTGAGTTTCTTCGGCAAGAAAACAACAGCTAAACCAATATCACATGCTTTTACTATTAATTCATCATGCTGCTGAAGTAGAGGTGAGATTAGGGACCTACATAACATCTGGGGACTGTAGCCAACATGACACTGTGCCAACACCCACTGGGGTATAGATACCAATTTGACATAGTTTATGCCCAGCTGAACAGAGTTGTCATTAAAAAAAAATCCTTCAATAACATGTTTGATGGATTGTCTCTAGGCAACACCCATATATTATCATTATTAGTATTATTATTTAGTTATTTATATAGCACCATTAATTTCATGGTGCTGTACATGACGAGGGGTTACATACAGTCATGGTCAAAAGTTTTGAGAATATACAAAAAAAGGTTGCACTCTATCGTGCCAAAGCAAGTCAATGTGAAATATGAAACATGAATAGCAATATGGCTTTTGAATATTAGAAAAAAATGAATGAGACGCTTTGCACAAAATTTGGCCAAATAATGCCTGCCCATACACCAACGTCAAGGTGGTCTCAGAACGTATGGGTCCTGCCTATGTGAACATACCTCTATTAGGCTGATATCTGAATTCCTGGGTGAATGTGGACACCTCTGTCAGTAAAGCTTGCCTTTTCTGGGTGAGCAGGAACCTGCTATAATTAATATCACCAGACAATATACAAAAAAAGGTTGCACTCTATCGTGCCAAAGCAAGTCAATGTGAAATATGAAACATGAATAGCAATATGGCTTTGAATATTAGAAAAAAATGAATGAGACGCTTTGCACAAAATTTGGCCAAATGTGGTGATTTTAATTATAGCAGGTTCCTGCTCACCCAGAAAAGACAAGCTTTACTGACAGAGGTGTCCACATTCACCCAGGAATTCAGATATCAGCCTAATAGAGGTATGTTCACATAGGCAGGGACCCATACGTTCTGAGACCACCTTGACGTTGGTGTATGGGCAGGCATTATTTGGCCAAATTTTGTGCAAAGCGTCTCATTCATTTTTTTCTAATATTCAAAAGCCATATTGCTATTCATGTTTCATATTTCACATTGACTTGCTTTGGCACGATAGAGTGCAACCTTTTTTTGTATATTGTCTATGGAGGTAGCTGCTCCTGGTTTGCACCTAATTCACACTGGTTTGGATGTGCCAGTCAGTTTTCTTTTACTTCTATGTTAGCTTACTGACCGAGCACCCCGCCCATCACCATGTGGTGATTTTAATTATAGCAGGTTCCTGCTCACCCAGAAAAGGCAAGCTTTACTGACAGAGGTGTCCACATTCACCCAGGAATTCAGATATCAGCCTAATAGAGGTATGTTCACATAGGCAGGGACCCATACGTTCTGAGACCACCTTGACGTTGGTGTATGGGCAGGCATTATTTGGCCAAATTTTGTGCAAAGCGTCTCATTCATTTTTTTCTAATATTCAAAAGCCATATTGCTATTCATGTTTCATATTTCACATTGACTTGGTTTGGCACGATAGAGTGCAACCTTTTTTTGTATATTGTCTATGGAGGTAGCTGCTCCTGGTTTGCACCTAATTCACACTGGTTTGGATGTGCCAGTCAGTTTTCTTTTACTTCTATGTTAGCTTACTGACCGAGCACTCCACCCATCACCATGTGGTGATTTTAATTATAGCAGGTTCCTGCTCACCCAGAAAAGGCAAGCTTTACTGACAGAGGTGTCCACATTCATCCAGGAATTCAGATATCAACCTAATAGAGGTATGTTCACATAGGCAGGGACCCATACGTTCTGAGACCACCTTGACGTTGGTGTATGGGCAGGCATTATTTGGCCAAATTTTGTGCAAAGCGTCTCATTCATTTTTTTCTAATATTCAAAAGCCATATTGCTATTCATGTTTCATATTTCACATTGACTTGCTTTGGCACGATAGAGTGCAACCTTTTTTTGTATATTGTCTATGGAGGTAGCTGCTCCTGGTTTGCACCTAATTCACACTGGTTTGGATGTGCCAGTCAGTTTTCTTTTACTTCTATGTTAGCTTACTGACCGAGCACTCCGCCCATCACCATGTGGTGATTTTAATTATAGCAGGTTCCTGCTCACCCAGAAAAGGCAAGCTTTACTGACAGAGGTGTCCACATTCACCCAGGAATTCAGATATCAGCCTAATAGAGGTATGTTCACATAGGCAGGGACCCATACGTTCTGAGACCACCTTGACGTTGGTGTATGGGCAGGCATTATTTGGCCAAATTTTGTGCAAAGCGTCTCATTCATTTTTTTCTAATATTCAAAAGCCATATTGCTATTCATGTTTCATATTTCACATTGACTTGGTTTGGCACGATAGAGTGCAACCTTTTTTTGTATATTGTCTATGGAGGTAGCTGCTCCTGGTTTGCACCTAATTCACACTGGTTTGGATGTGCCAGTCAGTTTTCTTTTACTACAAAAGTTTTGAGAATGACACAAATATTATATTTTCACATGATCTGCTGCCCTCTGGTTTTTATGTGTGTTTAACAGATGTTTTTATCACAGACAGAAATATAATAATTGCAAACATATGAGTAACAAAAGCTTATATTGACAGTTAGAATGAGTTAATGCAGCAAGTCAATATTTGCAGTGTTGACCCTTCTTTTTCAGGACCTCTGCAATTCTCCCTGGCATGCTCTCAATCAACTTCTGGACCAAATACTGACTGATAGCAGTCCATTCTTGCACAATCAATGCTTTCATTTTGTCAGAATTTTAAGGTTTTTGTTTGTCCACCCGTCTCTTGATGATTGACCATAAGTTCTCAATGGGATTAAGATCTGGGGAGTTTCCAGGCCATGGACCCAAAATCTCTATGTTTTGTTCCCTGAGCCATTTAGTTATCACCTTTGCTTTATGGCAAGGTGCTCCATCATGCTGGAAAAGACATTGTTGATCGCCAAACTGCTCTTGGAGGGTTGAGAGAAGATGCTCTTGGAGGACATTCTGGTACCATTCTTTATTCATGGCTGTGTTTTTAGGCAAGACTGTGAGAGAGCCGATTCCCTTGGCTGAGAAGCAACCCCACACATGAATTGTTTCAGGATGCTTAACAGTTGGCATGAGAAAAGACTGGTGGTAGCGCTCACCTTGTCTTCTCCGAATGAGTCGTTTTCCTGATGTCCCAAACAATCGAAAAGGAGATTCATCAGAGAAAATAACTTTACCCCAGTCCTCAGCAGTCCACTGGCTGTACCTTTTGCAGAATATCAGTCTGTCCATGATGTTTTTTCTGGAGAGAAGTGGCTTCTTTGCTGCCCTCCTTGAGACCAGGCCTTGCTCCAAGAGTCTCCGCCTCACAGTGCGTGCAGATGCACTCACACCTGCCTGCTGCCATTCCTGAGCAAGCTCTGCACTGCTGGTAGCCCGATCCCGCTGCTTAAACACTTTTAAGAGACGGTCCTGGCGCTTGCTGGTCTTTCTTGGGCGCCCTGAAGCCTTTTTGGCAACAATAGAACCTCTCTCCTTGAAGTTCTTGATGATGCGATAGATTGTTGACTGGGGTGCAATCTTTCTAGCTGCGATACTCTTCCCTGTTAGGCCTTTTTGTGCATTGCAATGATGACTGCACGTGTTTCTTTAGAGATAACCATGGTTAACAGAAGAGAAACAATGATGCCAAGCACCAGCCTCCTTTTAAAGTGTCCAGTGGTGTCATTCTTACTTAATCATGACAGATTGATCTCCAGCCATGTCCTCATCAACACCCACACCTGTGTTAATGGAGCAATCACTAAAAAGAGGTTAGCTGGTCCTTTTAAGGAAGGGCTGCAATGATGTTGAAATGTGTTTTGGGGGATGAAGTTCATTTTCTAGCCAAATATTGACTTTGCAAGTAATTGCTGTTAAGCTGATCACTCTTTGTAACATTCTGGAGTATATGCAAATTGCCATTAGAAAAAGTGAAGCAGTAGACTTTGTAAAAATTAATATTTGTGTCATTCTCAAAACTTTTGGCCATGACTGTACAAAGCAATAAATATCATTTAAACCCAAAAAAATTACAATGACAGACTGTTACAGAGGAGAGAGGACCTTGTCCTTGCGGACTTTCATTCTGCAGGAGAATGGGAAAGAGACAGAAGGTGGGGAGTGCGGCAAATCGGCCGGTGGAGAGGCGGCAGCTCGTGTGGTGGTGTAGAAGTCACATCTCCGACCACCACGCTCTCCAATTGACATCTCTTGAAATGCAGCCGAAACGTCAAAATCTCTATCTTCAGTTCTAGACAATGCATTGGCTCCTTTTAAACGTCAGCGGTCAACCAGTTAAGTATTAGTAGGTGAGGGCTTGTCAGAATCCTGCCCAGGAACACCAGGCTTCAGTTGCTGCGAGTCCTGTCCCCATGAACATCCACGTAATCTTGCTCTGGCTCTTCAAGGCAATTCATCACGAAGATTTAGCCTTCGTAATACAGAGACAGAGTACAAAACAGAGTACAACAGCGCCTAAGTTTTCATCCTCTGCTCCTCATACTTTCTATCTCCACAGTGACTGCCTCTAGGTGGAAGATGATGATGGTGGTAGCAGTCATGAAGCTGCCATAACAACTTTAAACCAAATTCTTTCTACCGACATCCCCCACTGTAAAATATGGCCTGTTTTTTTTTAAAAAAAACAACAGAGTGCTGTATATAACTGGAGTAACAGACAGTAAAAATGGAATACTGACCTAAAATCCCCAAATTTTAATTACACGGACGTATGAGGCGTGTCACAGATATACCACACTGTCACTATTTTTATTTTTTTATTGGATGCAAAAGAGTGCTGGATATAACGAGAGAGACAGACTGGCAAAAAAAGGGAATTTAGGCCAAAAATGCCTCAATTTTTGAGACATGGATGTATGAGGCGTGTCACAGATATACCCCACTGTAAAATGTGGCCTGTTTTTAAAAATAATGCAACATAGTGCTGTATCTGAGACCAGTGACACCCAGGACCAAAAAAGAAAACAGCCGTAAACTGGCCAAACTTTGAGCACACACAGATATGAGCAGCCACGGAGATACCAGTACGACAAATGTGTGGCCTGTATTTTTTTATTTTTGGGCTAACTAGTGCTGTATATCAGTACTGTGACACCCAGGACAAAAAAAGGAAAACCGGCCTAGACTGGCCAAACTTTGAGGATGAAAAGATATCAGCTGGCACGGCAATACCACTACGACAAATGTGCGTTTTGTTTTCTTTTCTGGGGGGTAAATACTGCTAAATATAAGTACAGTGACACCCAGGACAAAAAAATGAAAACTGACGTAAACTGGCCAAACTTTGAGCACACACAGATATGAGCTGCCACGGAGAAACCAGTACGACAAATATGTGGCCTGTATTTTTTTATTTTTGTGCTAACTAGAGCTGTATATCAGTACTGTGACACCCAGTACAAAAAAAGGAAAACCAGCCTATACTGGCCAAACTTTAAGCACGCACAGATATCAGCTGGCATGGCGATACCACTACAACAAATGTGTGTTGTTTTTTCTTTTTTGAGGGGTAAATACTGCTGAATATAAGTACAGTGACACCCAGGACAAAAAAAGAGAAAACTGCCGAAAACTGGCCAAACTTTGAGCACACACAGATATGAGCTGCCACGAAGATACCAGTACAACAAATATGTGGCCTGCATTTTTTTTATTTTTGTGCTAACTAGTGCTGTATATCAGTACTGTGACACCCAGTAGAAAAAAAGGAAAACCGGCCTATACTGGCCAAACTTTAAGCACGCACAGATATCAGCTGGCATGGCGATACCACTACGACAAATGTGTGTTGTTTTTTCTTTTTTGAGGGGTAAATACTGCTGAATATGAGTACAGTGACACCCAGGACAAAAAAAGAGAAAACTGCCGAAAACTGGCCAAACTTTGAGCACACACAGATATGAGCTGCCACGGAGATACCAAAAATGCATATAGAGAACAGAAAGCAGTGCAAAAGTCCAGATCTTAGATAGAAAAGATAATTTTATTGGTATCAAAAAAGATAAAAAGGTGATTGGAACAGACTAAAGGGCTAAAATAAACACATATGACCACATAAGCCCAATCGGGCAGAAAACATGCGACCACCTATGAATTGCCGCACTCCTAGTGGAAGTATAACACACAGGGACAAATATACCAAATCAATGCATAAATGAGAGCAGATATATCAGATATATAAATAAATATGAAAGTACAATTATATGCTGATCTCATATATGCTCAATAAATCCTGCACATAGATATATCATGGCCCAAAGTAGATAATATATAGCAGCAAACAGATGGATATAATGAATGATAACATACCAGGTGGCGCTCTGTCTCCCACCCTCTCCAGATATGAGCTGCCACAGAGATACCAGTATGACAAATGTGTGGCCTGTATTTTTTTTGGGTGAAATACTGCTGCATATAAGTACAGTGACACCCAGGACAAAAATGGAAACTGCCGTAAACTGACCAAACTTTGAGCACACACAGATATGAGCTGCCACGGAGATACCAGTACGACAAATGTGTGTCCTGAATTTTTTCTATTTTTGCGCTAACTAGTACTATATATCAGTACTGTGACACCCAGGACAAAAAAAGAAAAACCGCCTACACTGGCCAAACTTTGAGCACACACAGACATCAGCTGGCACTGCGATAGCACTATGACAAATGTGTGTTTTTTTCATTTTTTGGGGGGTAAATACTGCTGTATATAAGAACAGTGACACCCAGGACAAAAAAAAATAAAACGTAAACGTGCGTCATAATTCCTGGCAGTCCATCCACTCACTGCATAAGCTATAACAGTTTAGGAGACCCACTGTTTAATAATGGCTCTTTAAGCAGATTAATGCTGCCTGATGCCCCGGAAAAATAGGTACTGTTACTTTAAGAGTCCCTCCTTCATAAATGAAACAAGATCTGTCTGCTTATGTGTCACACACCACATGGCCAGCTAGGGTTTTTAAATGTTACAATGACATTTCCCAGTGAATGCATTTGTTTTGGTTGAAAGCAATATTAACCCCTTCATGACCCAGCCTATTTTGACCTAAATGACCTGGCCATTTTTTGCAATTCTGACCAGTGTCCCTTTATGAGGTAATAACTCAGGAACGCTTCAACGGATCATAGCGATTCTGAGATTGTTTGTTTTTTCGTGACATATTGGGCTTCATGTTAGTGGTAAATTTAGGTCGATAATTTTTGCGTTTATTTGTGAAAAAAATGGAACTTTGGCCAAAATTTTGAAAATTTCGCAATTTTCAAATTTTGAATTTTTATTCTGTTAAACCAGAGAGTTATGTGACACAAAATAGTTAATAAATAACATTTCCCACATGTCTACTTTACATCAGCACAATTTTGTGAACAATATTTTTTTTGTTAGGAAGTTATAAGGGTTAAAAGTTGACAGTGATTTCTCATTTTTACAGCAAAATTTACAAAACCATTTTTTTTAGGGACCACCTCACATTTGAAGTCACTTTGAGAGGTCTATATGGCAGAAAATACCCAAAAGTGACACCATTATAAAAACTGCACCCCTCAAGCTACTCAAAACTACATTCAAGAAGATTATTAACCCTTCAGGTGCTTCACAGGAACTAAAGCAACGTGGAAGGAAAAAATGGACATTTTAATTTTTCCAACAAAATTTTTCTTTTAGCATCAATTTTTTCATTTTTGCATGGGCAACAGGATAAAATGGACCTTAAAATTTGTTGGGCAATTTCTCCTGAGTACACAGATACCTCATATGTGGTCATAAACCACTGTTTGGGCGCACGGCAGGGCTCAGAAGGGAAGGAGCGCCATTTGACTTTTTGAAAGGAAAATATGCTCGAATATTTAGCGGTTGCCATGTCGCATTTGGAGAGTCCCTGTGTGTGTAAACATTGGAGCTCCCCCACAAGTGACCCCATTTTGGAAACTAGACCCCCCCAAGGAACTTATCTAGATGCAGAGTGAGCACTTTGAACCCCCAGGTGCTTCACAAATTGATCCGTAAAAAAAAGAAAGTACTTTTTTTTTCACAAAAATTTTCTTTTAGCCTCAGTTTTTTCATTTTCACATGGGCAACAGGATAAAATGGATCCTAAAATTTGTTGGGCAATTTCTCCTGAGTACACCGATACCTCATATGTGGTCATAAACCACTGTTTGGGCGCACGGCAGGGCTCAGAAGGGAAGGAGCGCCATTTGACTTTTTGAATGGAAAATATGCTGGAATATTTAGCGGTTGCCATGTCGCATTTGGAGAGTCCCTGTGTGCCTAAACATTGGAGCTCCCCCACAAGTGACCTCATTTTGGAAACTAGACCCCCCAAGGAACTTATCTAGATGCAGAGTGAGCACTTTGAACCCCAAGGTGCTTCACAAATTGATCCGTAAAAAAAAGAAAGTACTTTTTTTTTCACAAAAAATTTTTTTTAGCCTCAGTTTTTTCATTTTCACATGGGCAACAGCATAAATTGGATCCTAAAATTTGTTGGGCAATTTCTCCTGAGTACACAGATACCTCATATGTGGTCATAAACCACTGTTTGGGAGCACGGCAGGGCTCAGAAGGGAAGGAGCGCCATTTGACTTTTTGAATGGAAAATTAGCTCCAGTCGTTAGCGGACACCATGTCATGTTTGGAGAGCCCCTGTATGCCTAAACTTTGGAGCTCCCCCACAAATGACCCCATTTTGGAAACTAGACCCCCTAAGAAACTTATGCAGATGCACAGTGAGCACTTTGAACCCCAGGTGCTTCACAAAAGTTTATAACGCAGAGCCGTGAAAATAAAAAATCATTTTTTTTCTCAAAAAATGATTATTTAGCCCCTATTTTTTATTTTCACAATGGTTACAGGAGAAATTGGACCCCAAAAGTTGTTGTCTAATTTGTCCTAAGTACGCTAGTACCTCACATGTGGGGGAGAACCACTGTTTGGGCACACGTCAGGGCTTGGAAGGGATGTAGTGACGCTTTGAAATGCCGACTTGATGGAATGGTCTGCGGGCGGGCAGAGCCCCTGATGTGCCTAAACAGTAGAAACCCCCCACAAGTGACCACATTTTGTAAACTAGACCCCTCAAGGAACTTAACTAGATGTGTGGTGAGCACCTGGAACCCCCACGTGCTTCACAGAAGTTTGTAATGCAGAGCCGTGAAAATAAAAAATCATTTTTTTCCTCAAAAACTGATTTTTTTAACCCGCAATTTTTCATTTTCACAAGGGTAACAGGAGAAATTGGACCACAAAAGTTGTTGTACAGTTTGTCCTGAGTACACTGGTACCCCATATGTGGGGGGGAAAAACTGTTTTGGCGCATGGGAGAGCACAGAAGGGAAGGAGCACCATTTTGGAATGCAGACTTGATGGAATGTTCTGTGGGCGTCATGTTGCGTTTGCAGAGCCCCTGATGTGCCTAAACAGTAGAAACCCCCCACAAGTGACCCCATTTTGGAAACTAGACCCCCCAAGGAGCTTATCTAGATGTGTAGTGAGCACTTTGAACCCCCAAGAGCTACACAGAAGTTTATAACGCCGGGCCATGAAAATAAAAAAATCATATTTTTTACACAAACATGATCTTTTAGTCCCCAATTTTTTTATTTTCCCAAGGGTAACAGGAGAAATTAGACCTCAAAAGTTGTTGTCCAATTTGTCCTGAGTACGCTGATATCCCATATGTGGGAGAAAACTACTGTATGGGCACACTTCGGGGCTCGGAAGGGAAGTAGTGACGTTTTGAAATGCCGACTTGATGGAATGGTCTGCGGGCGTCATGTTACGTTTGCAGAGTCCCTGATGTGCCTAAACAGTATAAACTCCCCACAAGTGACCCCATTTTGGAAACTAGACCCCGCAAGGAACTTATCTAGATGTGTGGTGAGCACTTTGAACCCCCAAGTTCTTCACAGAAGTTTATAACGCAGAGCCGTGAAAATAAAAAATCATTTTTTTCCACAAAAATAACTTTTTTAGTCCCCAATTTTTTTTCCCAACAGTAACAGGAGAAATTAGACCCCCAAAGTTGTTGTGCAATTTTTCCCGAGTACGCTGATACCCCATATGTGGGGGTAAACCACTGTTTGGGCACCGTCGGGGCTTGGAATAAAGGGAGCACTGTTTGACTTTTTGAACGCAAAATTTGCAGGAATAAATGGTGGCGCCATGTCGCGTATGGAGACCCCCTGATGTACCTAAATAGTGGAAACCCCTCAATTCTAACTCCAACCCTAACCCCAACACACCCTAACCCCAACCCTAACCCCTACACACCCCTAACCCTAATACAAACCCTAACCATAACCCTAACCCAACACACCCCTAACCCTAATCCCAACTCTAACCATAAACCTAACCACAAGCCTAACCCTAATCCCAACCCTAACCCCAAAACACCCTAACGCTTATCCTAACTCTAACCCTAACCACAACCCTAACCCTAATTCCAACCCTAACCCTAATTCCAACCCTTACCCTAGTTCTAACCCTAACCCTAGTTCTAACCCTAAGGCTGGGTTCATATTGCGTTTTACCAGCCCATTCAACACGTAGCGTTGACGGGCTGGTAACGGTATAGCATAACGCGATCGCGTTATGCTATACCCGCTAGTGCAGAGGAATCAGCGATGATTCATCTGTGCTAGCGGTGATGGAGCCCAGACGCTGCAGCCTGTGTCCAAGGCTCCGTCACTGAATGACGACACGTCGCGAACGCATGCCGCTTCATGGCATGCGTTGCGATGCGCACACAAATGGGGTGAATGGCAGCGTTAACGGACTGTGTTACACCACGTTATACCGCGGTGAAATGCAGTCCATCTAACGGACTGCCATAATGCAATATGAACCCAGCCTGATCCCAAGGCCCCGTGCACACGTTGAGGATTCACTTGCGGATTTTTCTAAAATCCGCAGGTAAAACGACCTGCCTTTTACCTGCGTATTTAGCGCGGATTTACTGCGGTTTTTCTCTGCGGTTTTACGCCCTATAATGGAATATGTGTAAAATCGCTGCGGAATCCGCACAAAGAATTGACATGCTGCGGATTTAAAACCGCAGCAAATCTGCGCTGAAAAATCTGCAGCATGTGCACAGCGTTTTTTTTACCATTTATTTGCATTGTACTGTACATGGTTTCTGGATCTGCTGTGGATCCGCAGCGCCAAATCCGCTGCGGATCAGCAGCGAAATCAGCGGCGGATCAGCAGTGAAATCAGCTGCGGATCAGCAGCGAAATCCGCTGCGGATCAGCAGCGAAATCCGCTGCGGATCAGCAGCGAAATCAGCTGCGGATCAGCAGCGAAATCAGCAGCGGATCAGCAGCGAAATCAGCAGCGGATCAGCAGCGAAATCAGCAGCGAATCAGCAGCGAAATCAGCAGCGGATCAGCAGCGAAATCCGCTGCGGATCAGCAGCGAAATCAACAGCGGATCAGCAGCGAAATCCGCTGCGGATCAGCAGCGAAATCAACAGCGGATCAGCAGCGAAATCAGCTGCGGATCAGCAGCGAAATCAGCAGCGGATCAGCAGCAAATCAGCAGCGGATCAGCAGCGAAATCAGCTGCGGATCAGCAGCGAAATCAGCAGCGGATCAGCAGCGAAATCAACAGCGGATCAGCAGCGAAATCAGCTGCGGATCAGCAGCGAAATCAGCAGCGGATCAGCAGCGAAATCAGCAGCGGATCAGCAGCGAAATCCGCTGCGGATCAGCAGCGAAATCAACAGAGGATCAGCAGCGAAATCCGCTGCGGATCAGCAGCGAAATCAGCAGCGAATCAGCAGCGAAATCAGCAGCGGATCAGCAGCGAAATCCGCTGCGGATCAGCAGCGAAATCAACAGCGGATCAGCAGCGAAATCAGCTGCGGATCAGCACCCGAAATCAGCAGCGGATCAGCAGCGAAATCAGCAGCGGATCAGCAGCGAAATCAGCAGCGGATCAGCAGCGAAATCCGCTGCGGATAAGCAGCGAAATCAGCAGCGAATCAGCAGCGAAATCAGCAGCGGATCAGCAGCGAAATGCGCTACGGATCAGCAGCGAAATCAACAGCGGATCAGCAGCGAAATCAGCTGCGGATCAGCAGCGAAATCAGCTGCGGATCAGCAGCGAAATCCGCTGCGGATCAGCAGCGAAATCAGCTGCGGATCAGCAGCGAAATCAGCAGCGGATCAGCAGCGAAATCAGCTGCGGATCAGCAGCGAAATCAGCAGCGGATCAGCAGCGAAATCCGCTGCGGATCAGCAGCGAAATCAGCTGCGGATCAGCAGCGAAATCAGCAGCGGATCAGCAGCGAAATCCGCTGCGGATCAGCAGCGAAATCAGCAGCGAAATCAGCAGCGGATCAGCAGCGAAATCCGCTGCGGATCAGCAGCGAAATCAACAGCGGATCAGCAGCGAAATCAGCTGCGGATCAGCAGCGAAATCAGCTGCGGATCAGCAGCAAAATCCACTGCGGATCAGCAGCGAAATCCGCTGCGGATCAGCAGCGAAATCAGCTGCGGATCAGCAGCGAAATCAGCTGCGGATCCGCAGCAAAATCCGCAACGTGTGCACATGGCCTAATAGGAAAAAAAAAAAAATTCTTTATTATTTGTCCCTACCTATGACAGGGGGGGGAGGGGTTCACTTACTTTTTTTTATTTTGATCACTGTGACAGTTTATCACAGTGATCAAAATAAATTTTTTGACTCTGCAGGGCGCACTGCGCATGCGCCGGCCGGCGGGCGCACTGCGCATGCGCCCGCCATTTTCCAAGATGGCGGCGCCCATGAAGAATCCCGGGCAGCCGCCGGGAAGGATCCAGGGACATCGGTGGACCGGGAGAGGTGAGTATGGGGGTCGGAAGTGAGGGGGAGGGGATCGGAAGGTGGGGGCAGCGGAGGCCAGGACGAGGGGAGCTTTTAGTGACGGCGGTGACCGACCGCTGCCATCTTTCGGTGGCGGCGGCTGATCGCCGCCGTGAATCCGTGTGGGGGGGGTCAGGGCTCGGTGTCCAGCCATGGCCGATGCTATTGCAGCATCGGCCATGGCTGGATTGTACTATTTCACCAATTATATTGGTGAAATATTACAGATTGCTCTGATTGGCTGTTTCACTTTTAACAGCAAATCAGAGCGATCGTGGCCACGGGGGGTTAAGCCAACCCCCCTGTGGTGAAGCACAAAGGGTCCTGTGCCGGCGGGTCGGGTGACCTTTCAGTGACCCCGGTCACCCGACCCGCAGGAACGCGATCCTTTCATGATGCCACATAGGCGTCATGGGTCGGATTGGCACTGACTTTCATGACGCCTACGTGGCGTCACAGGTCGGGAAGGGGTTAAAGTTGAAAAACGCTCCAAAAACACTGCGTCTGAGCATAGCCCAAGTGGTGGAGCAACATTTTGGTCTGGGATTAATTATTTTGCCTTATATACTAGTCATTAATAGAAATGAGCGACTTTGCCTCTGGGAGGGTCGAGTCGGGTTTCGGACCACCCGACTTTCGCAAAAGCCGAGTCGAACGAAATCGGCCGACTATCGGAAAAAGTTGAAGGTCCGACTGAAACTCGAACCGACCCCAATGCAAGTCAATGAGGAAGAAAAGTCGGCAGGGAATGGAGGACAGTAAACACACCTAGAGTGCCCATTTCAATGCCAACAACATCAATTCTTATTACTTAAGCTTGTCAACCTTAATTTACTTTAAAATAATAGTAACTCATTCAAAACCGGGGGGGGGGGTTATTTGGCTAAAGTTGTGGGGGGGCAGGGCTGGCTCCAGGTTTTCGTGGGCCCTGGGCGAAAGAGTCTCATTGGGCCCCTTTAACACATACCACAATTCATGATGCTCCGATACGGCAGAGAAATATAGGTATAGTACAATGCCAAATACTTCACTTCTTACGTTACATGAGTGATATCTATTGTAAATTCTACAATAGCTCAAAAACCGGACAGTATAGTCCTCCATACAGTATTATGGCCACCACATAGTGCGCCATACAGAATGGGCTCCATATAATGCTCCATACAGAATAGGACCCATATGTGCTCCATATGATGCTCCATATATAATGGGCTCCATGTGATGCCCCATAAATAATAAACCCCATATGATGCTCTAGTATATGATGGGCCCCAAATGATGCTC
Source organism: Oophaga sylvatica (assembly GCA_033576555.1). Taxonomy (NCBI): domain Eukaryota; kingdom Metazoa; phylum Chordata; class Amphibia; order Anura; family Dendrobatidae; genus Oophaga; species Oophaga sylvatica. Next base: position 162,256,236 of record JARQOD010000009.1, read on the forward strand.
CAGTATATGATGGGCCCCATGGATGATGCTCCAGTGTATGATGGGCATATATAATGCTCCATAAACAGTATAATGGGCCCCATATGATGCTCCAGTGCATAATGGGCCCCGTATATGATGCTCCAGTGTATGATGGGCCCCATATAATGCTTCAAATATAATGGTCCCCATATATAATGCTCCATATATTATGGGCTCCATGTGATGCTCCATAAATAATGAACCCCATATGTTGCTCTAGTATATTATGGGCCCCATATGATGCTCCAGTACATTATGGGCACCATGGATGATGCTCTAGTGTATGATGGGCCTATATAATGCTCCATATAAAATGGGCCCCATATGATGCTCCAGTATATTATGGGCCCCATGGATGATGCTCCAGTGTATGATGGGCCACATTTATAATGCTCCAGTGTATGATGAGCCCTATTTAATGCTCCAAATATAATGGTCCCCATATATAATGCTCCATATATTATGGGCTCCATGTGATGCCCAATAAATAATGAACCCCATATGATGCTCTAGTACAGTATATGATGGGCCCCATATGATGCTCCAGTATATGTTGGGCCCCATGGATGATGCTCCAGTGTATGATGGGCCTATTTCTGGCCAGGAGGTGGAGATGGTTGAGAGCTACAAATATTTGGGGGTTCACCTTGACAGCAAACTTGATTGGAGGTGTTATACAGAGAAGGTTCACAAGAAGGGAATGAACAGACAGTACTTTCTGCCGAAGCTCAGGTCGTTCAATGTGTGCAGCAAAATGCTGGAAATGTTCTACAAGTCCGTTGTAGCAAGCGCCATCTTTTTTGCTCTCATTTGCTGGGGCAGTAGTGTGCGAGTAGCTGACGCTAATAAGCTCAACAAACTTATCAAGAAGGCAAGTTCAGCTGTTGGCCTCCATCTTGACTCTTTTGAGGAAGTAGTGGAGGATAGGATTCAAAAGAAGTGCAGGGCTTAATGAACAATAATACACACCCACTATACGAGCTGTTCTTGAAGCAGAAGAGCACATTCAGCAGCCGTCTAATCCTTCCAAGGTGCAAGAAGGAGAAATTCAGGAAATCGTTTGTGCCTACCGCTATGGGGATGTATAACAATTCACTAAGGGTGAAAGATGGCTACGACCTAGAACTGGCGCACTAATGGAAATGATTAGAGATTTGTGTACCTTTGTTTGGTACGTATTGTGGTTAGTCATGTGCAAGATCTGTGTCTAGTAATTACTCTATGTAATGCTGTTTGTAATGTTTTGTTTCTAATGGTGTTGTAACGCTGCTGTGATACCATAATTTCCCTCAGGATCAATAAAGTGTATCGTATCGTATTGTATATAATGCTCCCTATGTAATGGGCCCCATATAATGCTCCAGTGTATAATGGGCCCCGTATATGATGCTCCAGTGTATCATGGGCCCCATTTATAATGCTCCAGTGTATGATGAGCCCTATATAATGCTCCAAATATAATGGTACCCATATATAACGCCCCATATATTATGGGCTCCATGTGATACCCCATAAATAATGAACCCCATATGATGCTCTAGTATAAGATGGGCCCCATGGATGATGCTGCAGTGTATGATGGGCCTATATAATGCTCCATATATAATGGGACCCATATGATGCTCCAGTATAAGATGGGCCCCATGGATGATGCTGCAGTGTATGATGGGTCTATATAATGCTCCATATAATGGGACCCATATGATGCTCCAGTATATTTTGGGCCCCGTATATGATGCTCCAGTGTATGATGGGCCTTATTTATAATGCTCCAGTGTATGATGAGCCCCAAATAATGCTCCAAATATAATGGTCCCCATATATAATGCTCCATATATTATGTGCTCCATGTGATGCCCCATAAATAATGAACCCCATATGATGCTCTAGTATATGATGGGCCCCATAAAATGCTCCAGTATTTGATGGGCCCCATGGATGATGCTCCAGTGTATAATGGACCTATATAATGCTTCATATATAATGGGCCCCATATGATGCTCCATTGTATAATGGGCCCCGTAATGATGCTCCAGTGTATGATGGGCCCCATTTATAATGCTCCAGTGTATGATGAGCCCCATATAATGCTCCAAATATAATGGTCCCCATATATAATGCTCCATATATTATGGGCTCCATGTGAAGCCCCATAAATAATGAACCCCATATGATGCTCTAGTATATGATGGGCCCCATATGATGATCCAGTATATGATGGGCCCCATGGATGATGCTCCACTGTATGATGGGCCTATATAATGCTCCATATAAAATGGGCCCCATATGATGTTCCAGTGTATAATGGGCCTCGTATATGATGCTCCAGTGTATGATGGGCCCCATTTATAATGCTCCAGTGTATGATGTGCCCCATATGTAATGCTCTAGTGTATAATGGGCCCTATCTATGATGCTCAAGTGTATGATGGGCCCCATATATAATTCTCCAGTGTATAATGCTCCCCATATATTGCTCCAAACATTAAAAAAAATGATTCAGTATTAACAGTCGTGTGAGCGGTCCTCGAGAAATCAGTCCACAGCATGGTCATGAAACCCCATGTCTCCAACGCCACTTCAGCTGTGTGCACCACGAACACCTCTTCCATGTTGCCCAGTACAGCTCGTGGTAGAAGCTGCACCACTGCTGTGTGCTGGGAATGCCTCTAACAAACGGTTTACCTGAGTTGGTTGTTTGTTCACCAATATTAGCTCTAGGTTCTCCTGTGGGATGATGTTCTGTAATTTGCCTTTATAGCGTGTATCGAGGATGATGGCCAACCAGTAGTCGTCATCCTTCATAATTTTGGCAATGCGGGGGTCCCTTTTTAGGTTCCGCAAGACATAATCACACATGTGGGCCAATGTTCCAGGTGTTTATGATGCACTGCCAGTGGTGGGTGGAGGAGCACTTTCTGGCAAATCCACATCCCTCCAGTCACGCACTAACCCTGTACCTGACCTAGGCAAGCCAACATTTTCTCTTGCCCCCTGAGAAGCATCCTCCTCCCCAAAATAATCATCCCCATCATCCTCGTCTCTTCCTCTTCTTCCTCCACCTCGTCCAGGACAGTTCCTTGAGCAGACAATGGCTTCCCTCCTCCTCCTCCTCTCCCTCCTCCGCTGCAGACGCCTGATCCTTAATGTGCGTCAAAGTTTGCATGAGCAGACGCATCAGTGGGATGCTCATGCTTATGATCGCGTCGTCTGTGCTTACTAGCCGTGTGCATTCCTCAAAACACTAAAGGACTTTACAGAGGTCTTTCAGCTTTGACCACTGCACACCAGACAACTAGATGTATGCCCTCAAACTGCCTGCCCGTGTATCCTCCCACAAATGCATTACAGCCTGCCTCTGTTCGCACAGCCTCTCAACCATGTGCATGCTGGAGTTCCACCTTGTTGCAAAGTCTATGATTAGGCGGTGCTTGGGGAGGTGGAGCGATAGCTGCAGATGCTGCAAGTAGTCGACCAGTACCTCTGCGGTGTGTCTGTTGTCGCCCAAAGACATCATCTTTAAAACAGCCTGCTTACGCTTACCACTAGCTGTTCGATAGTGGGATACCTCGTGTGCAACACTGGCAGCTGCGGATGGAGTACTCGTGCCACTGCGCTCTGTCGATGAGCTTTCGCTGCTGGAGGAGAGAGGAGGGTCGAACGCCTACAGCCAACTGTTGCCTATACCTTGGGCTAGGCAGCACTGTCCCACTGCCGCTGTCCCCTGTGGACCCTGCATCCACCACATTAACCCAGTGCGCAGTGATGGACATGTAACGGCCCTGGCCATGCCTACTGGTCAATGCATCTGTTGTGAGGTGCACCTTTCCACTCACTGATTGCTTGAGTGCATGGACAATGTGGTCTTTAACATGCAGGTGGAGGGCAGGGATGGCTTTTCTAGAAAAGAATTGCTGACTGGGTATGTCATAGCGTGGGACAGCGTAGGCCATGAGCTCTCGGAACACTGCACTTTCAACCAAACGGAAGGGCATCATCTCTAATGAGTAGTGTTGAGCGATACGATACTGCAAATATCGGGTATCGGCCGATATTAGCTGTATCGGGCTTTCGATTCCGAGTACCGATATTTTCGTCATATCGGATACCGGAATCGGATTTGTCACTGTCACTGTGAGTGTCCGTCGGTCGGGTCTGTCAGGAGTCAGCGGCACTTACCTGGCAGAAGATCTCCGGCGGTCACGTCCTGGACTGCTTGATGGCCGCCATTATCTTCTCCCTGGCGGTCACATGCAGTTTTTTCGCGATAACTGCAGTGACTGCAGGGTAATCCCGGCCGTAAACCAGTCCGATGACGTCACCGCCGGGGAAGCAGGTAATCAGCTGTGCTGCGGCGGGATGACAGGCTCTGCCTGTCATTCTGATGTAGCAGAGCTGGATCGTCGTGGGACACTCGTTACTATGGACTGCGTCGGACAGGTGGTATACTGCTGTTTTTTTTTTCATTTTTTTACAGGAGATCGATGGCGTCGCAGGATGAGACTGTAATAAAAGTAATGAAAACTGTGTTGTTTTTTTTATTAAATTAAAAAACTTTTTTATGAACATTCACCCATCTGGGTACATCAACAATTTAACTATTTACATACAGGGACCCTGTCCGGGTTATTTATAATTCTTTGGCAGGGGTGTTCCAGGTACCACCTGGTACTCTTCTGATGCTTGCCAAACATCCGAGACACCAAGGACCACCAGGACCTGATGACGTTGTGTGACCTGTACAGTCAAGTCGTGACCCGCTATCTGTGTCTGTGTGGCCACCTCTTTCATCTCCCTCCGGGTCTGGAGCCCTATGTCCCAGACTGAACGAACCCCAGGGGGCCTAACAGGCGCCGGGTACGGGCCAGCTATCATTATCATGTCCATAGCTGGGGCTGCTGAGGAGACCACTGAGGGAGGCTGGGGAGATTTACGGCGTGGGGTGGGCACTTGTGCAGAGGCCTGGATGTGGGAGGCTGAAGGCTCCGAGGTCTCACAGGTTCCTGACACTCTGGGGAGTAGGGGTCGCACCTGGTAACATTTAGGGCGTACCATCCATTGTAACCCCAGTGTCGGGTGTAAGTCACCAAGTCTCCTGGCAACAGGTCCCTCCCCGGGTGTCCTTCTGGGAGGTGAGCCTCCACGTCCCGCCGGGTCACAAACACTTCTAAATAAAGTCCAGGCTCCTGGATGAAGCCCCAACCACCTTTTAACTTAAAGTTCCGTACTGCACCCTTACGCCGCGGCTCCCACAGGGTTCCTTTATCTTTTCTCATCCGGTCATTATCTGCCCGGTCCTTCTCCAGGTTACGTTGCCGAAGCTTTTGGGATTCTCGCTGCTCCCTTTGTCGCTCTGCTTCCCGCTCCCAACGTCTCCACTCTTCCTCCTGACGCCGGTTGTAATTCTCCTCCACCAGCATCTCCATGTCTCCACCATCAAACTGCAGCTTACGATGTCTGGTTTGCGGCAGCTCTCCTGGCGCCCGACAGTCCTGGCGGCGCTCACCTGCGGAGGAAGCAGCCGGCTCTGGAACAGATGACAGTCGGGGCTCCGGTACAGACAGGTAGACCTCTGGTGCCTGCGCGGCCTCCTCCATGAGGACGGGTGTCGCTTCTTCTGTCTCAGCGACGGGGGCAGACAGCGGGATCTGGGGTGCTGCCGGTGCAGCGTTTTTTGCAGGAACGGGTGCCTCCACTGCGACAATGTCAACCGGATCACATTGCAAGGGCTGGGATGCCCGCACGGACTCCTCTACTAGAACGGGTGCCTCACCTTCCGGTACAGACACTTCAGGTAAGAGGGATTGGCGCCGCTCCAAGTTTAGTTTTAGGGCACCCAGCTGGCTTCCATCCTGGCGACCTCCTCCCGGTGCCGGGCCAGGCCTCTTAGGGTATCCTCCGCTTCTTGCAGCGTAGGAGGGTTTCCAGGCCGGGTGCCCAAGGGTGGTTCCGTGGCGATCGGGTCGCTTCCGTGGGGGAGAGCTCTGACTGCTCCATCCCTTCACACTTCTGCTCGTGTCCATTAGCCATCTCTGCCAAGTCACATGTGTCATTAGCATCTGGAGAGGGCCCCTCTTTTGTAGTGAGGCGATACCTTCGTGTTAGTTTCCGCACACTGAGGAGATGAGGAAGCGGAACTGAAGAGCTGTGGGGCACGATCTTACATTGCAGTAACATTTAGAGTGGTCGGCCATCGTTTTCGCGCCACTGAGTGAGTGTACACCCACGAAGAGCACGCCCTTCTTCTTCACCAGTGCCTCGTCGTGACGCAGATATGGCGGAAAAATGGCAAATACATTCTCTGATGATTTTAGCAATTCTCAAGCACAAAACCAGTTCAATTCAGGCACACAGGACTCGCTTATAGCGAGCTACAGAATCCTGTTTGTGACGCCCAAGTTGAGTCGCACAGAGCCAGAGGTTTTGGGGGTACTCGGCACCGAGCCCGTCGACTTCTATGGGGTATGTCACGGCTTTACCCGGCAATTGAATCAGAGTCTATTTTACTATGTAGAAGTGTATAAACTATAAATATATGTATATAATATGTCACAATGACATGTATATATATATATATATATATATATATATATATATATATGTATTCTATGTGTGTATATTTTGTGTTTACAACGAAAGAAAGGGTTTTTTTTGTTGCAATATTTTGTTCCCATAGACTTACATTGGACTTCCGGTATCGGAATCGGATATCGACGATATTTAGTGATATCGGCGATACCATTCCGATCCGATATTTTTAGATATCGAGCAGTATCGCTCAACACTAGTGTTGAGCATTCCGATACCGCAAGTATCGGGTATCGGCCGATATTCGCTGTATCGGAATTCCGATACTTAGTTCCGATATTTTCCCAATATCGTATACCGGAATCGGAAGTTCCCATAATTCTTTGAGAGGCAATGTGATTTTAGTCAGCCAATGAGGAATCTTATGAAGTGTGGGCACATCCTGTAATGCTGCGGTCATCTTAACTAATGGCATGGCTGTGATTGGCTGCTGAAATGATGTCAGAATGCACTATAAAAGGCGCCGCCGCCATTTTAGCGTCACTGTGCTGTGAACTCAGTTAGGGACAGAACGCTGTTCTGCTGACTTTGAGGGACAGTTAGATATTGCGATTTTGTGTACTGGGCTTTAGGCAGGCTAGTTTACCAACCGCTGTGTAAAGCTTCCTTTTGCCAGTGTTGTTTTAACAGCTCTGTGCAAGGTGTGTGTGAGAGTGCAGGTGACGCTGCAGTTTGCTCTGCATGCAACGCTGTCTGTAGGCATCTGCACGTGTCACTCACAGACTCTTTTTTTTTTCTTCAGTGTAATTCTTGCTGCTCCATGCATTTTAACTATTAGTGTGACGCGCTTCCATCCGTATCCAATACATTGGTTGCAAACACTATAGAAGTAGACAAAGGAGTAGCCTTTCACAGATTGTGAACAGTTGTGTTTCAGTGTTCACAACAGTCTGTGTTTTTTATTTTTTGAGTGCATATCACGCTCCAGTTACTTGTTCAAGCACTGCTGCTTGTACTCTGCTGAGCGTGTCTCAGTGCCTCATCCTTTTCATTGTTCTCCAATTGGTGCTGCTCCATTATATTTGAAAAAAATCTAATCTATTAGTGTGACGCGCTTCCATCCGTATCCAATACATTGGTTGCAAACACTATAGAAGTAGACAAAGGAGTAGCCTTTCACAGATTGTGAACAGTTGTGTTTCAGTGTTCACTTCAGTCTGTGTTTTTTATTTTTTGAGTGCACATCACGCTCCAGTTACTTGTTCAAGCACTGCTGCTTGTACTCTGCTGAGCGTGTCTCAGTGCCTCATCCTTTTCATTTCTCTCCAATTGGTGCTGCTCCATTATATTTGAAAAAAAACTAATCTATTAGTGTGACGCGCTTCCATCCGTATCCAATACATTGGTTGCAAACACTATAGAAGTAGACAAAAGGAGTAGCCTTTCACAGATTGTGAACAGTTGTGTTTCAGTGTTCACTTCAGTCTGTGTTTTTTATTTTTTGAGTGCACATCACGCTCCAGTTACTTGTTCAAGCACTGCTGCTTGTACTCTGCTGAGCGTGTCTCAGTGCCTCATCCTTTTCATTTCTCTCCAATTGGTGCTGCTCCATTATATTTGAAAAAAAAATAATCTATTAGTGTGACGCGCTTCCATCCGTATACAATACATTGGTTGCAAACACTATAGAAGTACAGAAAGGAGCCTTTCACAGATAGTGAACAGTTGTCTGCAGTGTTCACTGCAGTCTCTGAGGAATAACCACACTTAGGCCTTATAACTTTTCTGACTTTCTTTATCAATCTACCAAGATGAAGAAGGCAGGGAGTAAGGCACGTGGTCGTGGCCGTGGAGTTTCAGCAGGGAGAGGACGTGGGGATTCTGTGGCTGCTGCCGCACCCAGTGACACAGCATCCACCAGTTTTCCCCGTGAGCGTTCCTTTATGCGCACTTTTGTAGGAGCTCAGCGTACCCCCCTGCTGCGGGAAGAACAAATTGAAGCCGTTGTTGGTTGGATGGCAGCCAATGCATCGACTTCAATTACTTCCACCTCCTCTCAGGACCACAGCACTGTTGAACAACCATCTGTCTCTTCACCGCCTGCCAAATTGCCCAGGCAGTCAGAGAGTTCTGAACTGGAGCCAGCTGAGTCTCTGCTTCTGTTCTCAGAATCTGTTGGCTTGCAAACAGGGGCCCAGCCAAGCAGCATTCTGGAATGTGAAGAAGAGGCAGTATGCAGTGATGCGCAACAGCTGTGTCTCTCTGAATGTGAAGAGGCGGGTGAGTCAGTGCCGATGGTCAGCACACCGCAGAACGCATCTGATGATGATGAGACTCAGGTACCATTTTCTGTTGAGCATGGTGCTGGCCAGACCACCCAACAGCAGCAGGTGTTGGAAGAGGGTAGTGGAGATGATGAGGTCCAAGACCCAACATGGCGTGAGGAACAGGAAGGTGGTGGTAGCAGCTCTGAGGAAGAGATTGCCCCAACGGTCCAAACAGTAGGGAGAGGTAGGCTGCAGACACGGTTGCCTGTAGCCTCCAGTTTGGCACCCGTTTGTAGCAGTTCTCTTCCAACAGCCAAAACGGGCGCTCCCAGGACTTGCACTGCGTGGTCCTTTTTTGACACACTTGCAGATGATATTTGCTATGTCAAATGCAAGCTGTGTAATCAAAAAGTAAAAAGAGGTAAAAATGTCAGTAACCTTAATACCACAAATATGTGGAAACATGTGCGGTCAAAGCACGTGGTTGAGTTCCAAAGACACACTGGAGATATAGGCCAACCTACAGCAGCACCTACATCTTCAGCTCGTGTTGGAGCCTCTTCCTCCAGCTCACACACAGCTGGTTCGGCTTCCTCACAGGATCGCCATGGAAGAACCTCTGTCACTGTTGTCCAGAGACCCAGTGTTATTCCACCCACAGCTGCAAGTTCCCTGTCATCCTCACACTCCCAGGCCACAAAACAGCCATCGGTAGCACAGGCATGGATAAAAGACGGCCATACTCGGCAAACCATCCACGAGCACAGGCTCTGAATGCTGGCATTGCAAAACTCCTGTCCCTTGAAATGCTGTCATTCAGGCTGGTGGAGACTGACAGTTTCCGTAACTTAATGGCATTGGCAGTCCCACAATACAATGTGCCCAGCCGATTTTATTTCAGCAGGCAAGCCGTCCCTGCTCTGCAAAAGCATGTTGAGGGAAAAATTAAACATGCGCTACTAAACGCCGTCAGTAGCAAGGTCCACCTGACCACCGATGCGTGGACCAGTACCCATGGCCAGGGACGATACCTTTCCCTCACTGCCCATTGGGTCAATGTTGTGGAGCCGGGTACAGATCTTGCGAGTGGCGCTGTACGTGTTCTGCCAACTCCAAGGATTGCAGGAATCAAGTCTGTCCACATTGACTCCTCCTCCTACTCCAGTTCCTCAGATTCATCGCTGCAGGAGCCGTCACGGTCTACCTCCACATGGACCCGTGAACGCTTACCTGATGCGACCGATATGAGCACAGCCGTGGCCAAACGTCAACAGGCCGTCCTGAAATTAATTTCCATGGGGAATCGAAGCCACACAGCGCAGGAGCTCTGGAATGCCATCAAGCAGGAGAGAGACGTGTGGTTTTTGCCAGCGAATCTCCAGCCAGGCTTGGTAGTGTGTGACAATGGCCGAAATCTGGTGGCAGCTCTGGGCCTTGGCAACCTCACTCACATACCATGTCTGGCACATGTGCTCAACTTGGTCGTGCAGAGTTTTTTGAGGGACTATCCGGATCTTGATGCACTGCTGCACAAGGTCCGCCTAGAGTGCTCTCACTTGCGACGTTCCAGCATGGCCAGATCGCGCATTGCAGCTCTGCAACGCAGATTTCGCCTTCCTGAACATCGCATCATATGTGACGTACCCACCAGGTGGAATTCCACGTTACATATGTTGGAGCGGTTGTGTGAGCAGCAGCCAGCAGTAATGGAGTATCAGCTGCATCAGGCGCAATCAACTCGCAATTTGCGCCGTTCACACTTCACCACTACTGAGTGGGCCTCTATTAAGGACATCTGCTACGTTTTGCGTGCGTTTGATGAGTCAACGCAGATGGCGAGTGCAGATGATGCACTAGTCAGCCTGACTGTCCCCATTATCTGCCTGCTTCAAAAAACACTGCAAGCACTAAGGGATGAGGTTTTGGAAGAGTTGGAGGATGAGGAGTCACAAATTCCATCACCTTCTGGACAGTCAGCGCAACGTGGTTCCTCACAAAGGGCTGGGCAGGGCTCACTTTGTGAGGAGGATGAGGAGGAGTCAATGGAGGAGGAAGACATCGCTCCAGAGGGAGGTACACAACGCTCTAGTCAGTATGTAGAGCGAGGGTGGGGTGATGCAGAGCAGGCAGAGATGACGCCTCTTGCAGGGGACAGCGTTTGTTGGCCAGTTGGGAGTCTGCAGCACATGGTTGATTTCATGCTGCAGTGCCTGAGAAACGACCGCCGCATCGCCCACATTCTCACCACGTCTGATTATTGGGTGTACACCCTCCTAGACCCTCGCTACCGGGACAACTTACAAAGCCTCATCACACCGTTGAACCGGGAGCGTAAAATGCGGGAGTACCAAGACACACTGGTGCAATCCATAATGTTCTCCATTCCAGCCGAGAGCACTGCTGCTGCTACTGCTTTACAAAGCAGCTCTGTGCGTCGAGGCAGTGGAGACAGCTCTGCAACAAGAGGGAGCACAAGCAGCGCCTCTGCACAGGGCAAGACCAGTATGTTCCAAATGTTGCGAAGTTTTGTGGCAGCGCCACAAATGTCTACACCATCCGAGACGGCTCCAGTCAGCAGGAGGCAACGTTTCCGTAAGATGGTGACAGACTACATGTCTTTCCCTCTCAGTGTACTCCCAGATGGCTCTTCCCCATTCAAGTTTTGGGTCTCTAAGCTGGATACATGGCCAAAGCTTAGCCAGTATGCATTGGAGGTGCTGGCTCGCCCTGCTGCCAGTGTATTATCGGAGCGCGTCTTTAGTGCTGCAGGTGGTGTACTAACAGACCGTCGCATGCGACTATTCTCCGATAATGTAGACCGGCTTACTTTTCTGAAAATGAACAAGGCATGGATCTCGCCAGAATTTGTCTGTCCGTTTTCAGATTAAATAACTGGTTCGCAACGTTATCCATGTCTCCTGTTATGTTCATCTTTCTACCACCTGAACTCTACTCCCTGGGCTACAACACTGGCAGTTGCTGCTCAGAAGTGTCGTGTCCACAGACCAATACACAAGCTATAGTGTTACTGTGGTTCAGTAATGTCAGCTGTTCCCCTGCTGTGTGAACGGCAAAAAGTCATGCTGCCTCCACCCTGTTGTCTTCTCATCCCTGGGCTTCAACACCGCCAGTTGTTGCTCGGAAGTGTCATTGGCACGGGTACTCACTCCTGCCCAGACTGGTTACAGCACGCCATCTGTTTCCTGTCAGTGTAAACGTCACTTAGCCTCCAATAAGTTGTCCTGTCGTGTTGCGGTCGGGTTAGCCGACTCTATGGTGCTTGGAGTTTAGGTGCTTCCTATGTGTGCTGCGGGATATGCAAATAAAGGCTGTTTCCGTTGTGACAATAGGACAATCACCCACTGTAGTACTGTGGGATTCGGTAACTGCGGCCGGCTCGCGGCCTGTCAACTTAAATTTCCATGGGTACCTTCTGCTACCCGTCCGGGTTCCAGTACCGTCAGCTGGTTCTCCGCAGTGCCTTTGGCCTAGGTGCCTCCATCTCGGTATCCGAGTTCCAGCAACGTCTGCTGGTCCTTGGTAGTGCTTTGGAGCACAGGTACCTCCTGCTTAGTAACCGTGTCCCAGTAACGTCAGCTGGTCCTCGGTTGTGACATTGGCTCTTTTCCTTCTGCTGCCCCTCCGGGTTCCAGCACAGTCAGCTGGTCCTCGTTACTTGCATTGGCTCTTGTACCTTCTGCTACCCGTCCGGGTTCCAGTACCGTCAACTGGTTCTCCGCAGTGCCTTTGGCCTAGGTGCCTCCATCTCGGTATCCGAGTTCCTGCAACGTCTGCTGGTCCTTGGTAGTGCTTTGGAGCACAGGTACCTCCTGCTTAGTAACCGTGTCCCAGTAACATCAGCTGGTACAAGGTTGTGCTACAAATACAAGATACAGAACAAGAGACACAAGAACAATAAGCAGAAGATCTAAAAGCAGAAGAACATGAAGTATAAGACCAAAATGAAGAGCAAAATATATGCTCTAAATTATAAGCAGAAGAAGACTAAGCAGTGTATGGGGGTGAGTCCGTTCCTCCTCGTGGTGCCCCTGGAAAATGCCTGCTGCTGCAGGCTAAACTGAACACGGACAAATACTGTTGTAATTTAAATCTTTTGTGACAGCAAGAACGGAAGAATGAAAAATTCATACTTTGACAGATTACAAGTACAGGATTCTCTGTCACAAATAAGAATATGATGAAGAAGATGAAGTACAATATGAATAAGAATAATAGTTTAATAAGAAGAATATGAGTAATGTTAACAAAAAGATGAATAGCAAGAAGTTTAAGAAGAAGAAGAAGATAAAGAAGGTGAAGATGAAGAATAATTTGATGAAAAAGATGATGCTGCTGAAGATTATGAAGGAGAAAGTGTGTCAAAAGTTAAAAAGGTGAAGAGCATGGAAGTTGTGAAATATACATATTTGCCAAAATAGAAAAAACGTGAACAACATTGTCAATTTCTTCGTCAATCCGAACATCTTTAAAAAAAAAAATATTTATGCTATTCCATTTGATTGGGTTAAACATCTATGCCTTTAATGTCTCCTCAACCTTCCCCAATACATTCTACATTACTCTTTGTTGTTTTCCTTCATGTACAATTAACCAACAAGGCAAGAATGGGTTTTTTTAATTCCGATATTTTGTTCCCATAGACTTACATTGGATTTCCGGTATCGGTATCGGGTATCGCCGATATTTTTTGGGTATCGGCGATACCATTCCGATTCCGATACTTTTGGATATCGGAAAGTATCGCTCAACTCTACTCAACACTACTAATGAGATCAGTTTGTCAATGTAGGTGTTCAAAGCCAGTGTACGCGGATGAGAGGATGAGTACTTTCTGGTCCTACTCAGAGTGTGGACTTGAGAGCTGCATATGGGGGGAACTAGTGGTAGACATGGCGGACTGAGAGGGGGTTGGTGATGGTGATGGTGGTGGTGGTGGTGATGGCCTAGATTCAGTCTTTCGTTGGAAAAACATTGTGATTCCCTGACTGCTTTGGCCTTGCGACGACACCTCAACATTTGTTGCTGGTGGTATGCTAACCGGTGGGCTTACAGTGGGGGAAGCGATGTAGCATTGTTAGCTACCTTCAGTCGGAGCAGATGCACTTGTGCTACCTGAGGTTTTGTAGTCCGTCCATGCTTGCAAGAGCATGGTGTTTAAATGTCTAAGCATGCAACTGGTGTTCAAATTTTGGAGATTTTTCCTTTGGCTAAAGGTCCTTCCGCACTTCTTACAGATAACCTTTGCCTCATCAATAGGATTTTGGTCAAAAAGTGCCACACTGCACTTTTCCTACTATGGGATAAATTTTCAGGGCTTGCACGCTGTGCTAATTTGACCGTCTGGCCAAGCTGTCCTGCAACTCTTTTTGTTTTTTAACACGTTTTTGGACTGCTATGGGGCTGCCAGAAAACCGCAGCTGCAATGTCGATGCCTGCTGTGGATCCTCCTCCTCTTCTGAGCTATTGCCAGCGGCACCCTCTTCCCTTAATGGATGCCAATCCGGGTCAACAACTGGGTCATCCATCACCTCCTCTTCAATTTCATCTGCACCTTCCTCTGTGTCACCATGTAAGGTGGTAGAGTATGTAGGAAGGGGCACCTGAGTTTCATAAGGGTCAGAATCTGGCTCAGTAGACTGGGTGAATGTACCAGCAGAATCATATAGCAGTGGCTGTGCATCAGTGCACTCCATGTCATATTCATCTTGGACTGGGGAATTCAGGATTTCACTTGATAACCCAGGCATGGTATGTGAAAAGAGCTCCATGGAGTAATCTGAAGTGTGGCCTGCCGCATCCTTCACTTTTGGTGGGGATGAAGGACACAAGGAAAGGTGTTGTTCCTGACCAGGAGCCCGCACTGACGACTCAGTGATTGCATTTTTTGAAACTTCAGAAGAGGAGGCGATAGAACTGGAGGCTGTTTCGGCAATGTAAGCCAAAACCTGATCCTGCCTTAGGTGCTATTGTGCTTTTGGCACTACCAGCAGATGCACCACCACCACCATCAGTACCAGCTGGCCCCCCCTGCCCACATCCGCGGCCTCTTCCACCATACTTCTTCATGTTTGGGAAAATGTACCAAAAATACCAGCAGATATATGGTACTTTATGAGGAGCGTACAGCTGTATACGGTGTGAGGGAATATTTAAATCTCCGTATATATTTCCGGAGTCACACACAGATGCTCTCTCAGTATGGATTTGACCTTAATACAAACAGCAGAAATATGGTACTATATCAGAAGCGTACATCTGTATACGGTGTAGGGGAAAATTTAAATCTCCGTATATATTTCCGGAGTATGCTCACTCTCAGGGGCGGAACTATCGTGGAAGCAGGGGAAGCAGCTGCCACAGGGCCCAGGCTAGAAGGGGGCCCGTCCCTGCTGCAGCTGCTTCACCTACCACCACGGTAGTTCCGCAAGCTGCCGGTCGTGTGAGCAGGGGCGTATCTAGGGGGGGCAACCGGCAGGGGGGCGCAGTCGGGCAGCCTAATGCGGCAGTCCGCAGTGTCTCCCCTGTTGCTTCATTCTGCCGCCCCCGGCCTGAGAGTTGGCGGTTCCCTGTGCCGGCTGTCAAGCTGACAGCCGGCGCAGAGAAGCTGCTGTGTGCCGACTCCCTGGGATCAATTGCACTGGCGTCTATACAGACGCCAGTACAATTGAAGCTCTGACCGCCGGGTCAGAGCGACGTCTGCAGCGTGGTCAGGTCATGTGATCACGCTGCTGACGTCACTCGTCGTCGGCGCCCAGAAGGGTGAAGATTTGTGGTGAGTGTGCTCCATTATGGAGCTGAAGATACCACAGAAGATAAATGGGGACATACTGTGTGAGTGTGTGTGCATGGGGGGGGGTTTAGAGTGGGGATGGGGGTTCTTTTATGTGTGGGGGGGTTTGGAGTGGGGATGGGGGATACATTATGTGTGGGGGGGATTTGGAGTGGGGATGGGGGTTCTTTTATGTGTGGGGGGTTTGGAGTGGGGATTGGGGATACATTATGTGTGGGGGGGATTTGGAGTGGGGATGGGGTTTTTTATGTGTGGTGGGTTTGGAGTGGGGATGGGGGATACATTATGTGTGGGGGGATTTGGAGTGGGGATGGGGGTTCTTTTATGTGTGGGGGGTTTGGAGTGGGATGGGGGATACATTATGTGTGGGGGGGTTTGGAGTGGGGATGGGGGATACATTATGTGTGGGGGGGATTTAGAGTGGGGATGGGGGTTCTTTTATGTGTGGGGGGTTTGGAGTGGGGATGGGGGATACATTATGTGTGGGGGAGATTTAGAGTGGGGATGGGGTTCTTTTATGTGTGGGGGATTTTGAGTGGGGATGGGGGATACATTATGTGTGGGGGGTTTGGAGTGGGGATGGGGGTTCTTTTATGTGGGGGGTTTGGAGTGGGGATGGGGGATACATTATGTGGGGGGATTTGGAGTGGGGTTGGGGGTTCTTTTATGTGTGTGGGGGTTTGGAGTGGGGATGGGGGATACATTATGTGTGGGGGGATTTAGAGTGGGGATGGGGTTCTTTTATGTGTGGGGGGGTTGGAGTGGGGATGGGGATACATTATGTGTGGGGGGATTTGGAGTGGGGATGGGGGTTCTTTTATGTGTGGGGGGGTTTGGAGTGGGGATGGGGATACATTATGTGTGGGGGGGCTTTAGAGTGGGGATGGGGGTTCTTTTATGTGTGGGGGTTTGGAGTGGGGATGGGGGATACATTATGTGTGGGGGGGATTTAGAGTGGGGATGGGGGTTCTTTTATGTGTGGGAGGGTTTGGAGTGGGGATGGGGGATACATTATGTGGGGGGATTTGGAGTGGGGATGGGGGGTTATTTTGTGGGGGGATTTGGAGTGGGGATGGGGGTTATTTTATGTGTGGGGGGATTTGGAGTGGCGATGGGGGGTTATTTTATGTGTGGGGGGATTTGGAGTGGCGATGGGGTTATTGTATGTGTGGGGGGATTTGGAGTGGGGATGGTGGGTTATTTTATGTGTGGGGGGATTTGGAGTGGCGATGGGGGGTTATTTTATGTGTGGGGGGATTTGGAGTGGGGATGGGGGATTTAATGTATGTGGGGGGATTTGGAGTCGGGATAGGGGATACTTAATGCGTGTGGGGATTTGGAGTGGGGATGGGGTCATTTAATATGTGTGGGGGGATTTGAGGGTACTGAAGAGTATGTATGAGGAAACAGTATGGGGGATGGGTGCAGACAGTATGGAGAGCGAACGGGTGAATGTATGTGAACACAGTATGGGGAGTGAGGGTGATGGGATGTGTGCAGACACAGTACGGGGAGTGAGTGTGATGGGATGTGTGCAGACACAGTATGGGGAGTCAGGGTTATGTGTGAGCAGACAGTATAGAGAGTGAGGGGGTAAATATATGAGGAGACAGTATGCTGAACAGGGGGGATGTGAGAGGAGACAGTGTGAGGAGGGAGGGGAATAGTGTGAGGTGACAGTATATTGCAGATATTTTTATTCAGGGGCATTATAATGACTCTTCTGTCTTTAAGGGCATCGTGTGGAGAGTTGGTGCAGAAGAGCGGAGAAGATGGAGGTCTGCAGAGACGGCTGTGGATGAGAAAACTCATCATGGGATCTGGACAAGATGAAGAAAA
>JARQOD010000009.1:162273801-162337693 GCA_033576555.1 Oophaga sylvatica
GAGAAGGAATGTACTGACATTGCAGAGCCGATGGAAATTGGAGCAATGGCACCTCACTCTCGAGAAAAAGAACGCAGATTTGCTCAAGGTTTATGTTTCTACTGTGGTAAATCTGAGCATTTCATTAAGAACTGTGCGCTTCGAATGAATAAAGAGAGAAAAAAAAATGAGGTCAGTTTTGCCCGCATAGCTTGTTTAAACAATAAAGGTGTCTTTCTTTCTGCTACCACTGCTGTTGAGGAGGAATTAATGGAGTTTCGGGTATTTGTGGATTGTGGTTCAACTCTCAATGTGATTGATGGGAAATTTTTGGAAAAACTAAAATTAAAACCCAAACTTCTATCTTCTCCTATTAATGTGGTGTCTGTGGATGGTTCTCACTTGAAAAATGTTACTCACCATATCTGTGAATTTCCTCTTACTATTAATGGTGTTCATCAAGAGAATTTGGATTTGGTAGTTTTGAATAATTTACCTTCTCCGGTGATTTTGGGTTACCCTGGTTAAAACTGCACAATCCGGTACTGGATTGGTCTACCAATGAAATTAAGTCCTGGAGTCCTAAGTGTTATGACAAGTGTTGTAACGGGCGTATTGCTGCTGTAGTTAAGGGGGAGTTACCTGTACCTATTCAGGATTTTTGGAAAGTTTTTTCTGATAAGGAATCGCAGGTATTGCCTCCTCATAGAGATTATGATTGTGCAATTGAATTTGTCCCTGGAGCGACTCTTCCTAAAAGTTGTTTATTTAATTTGACTATTCCTGAGAGAAAGGCTTTGGAGGAATACATACAGACAAGCTTGGCCGCCGGTCACATTAGGCCTTCCAAATCTCCTGTGGCGGTTGGATTTTTTTTTGTTAAAAAAAAGGACGGCGGTTTACGGCCTTGTCTAGACTTTCGTGAAATTAATAAGATTACTGTACGCAATCCTTACCCACTGCCATTGATTCCTGATTTGTTTAATCAGTTAGTGGGGGCCAAGTGGTTCTCGAAAATTGATCTTCGAGGGGCATACAATTTGTTGCGCATGAAGTAGGGGGATGAATGGAAGACTGCGTTTAACACTCCACTGGGTCATTTTGAGAATCTGGTCATGCCCTTTGGACTTTCCAGTGCTCCGGCATTTTTTCAGAATCTTATTAATGACATCCTTAGACCTTTGATCGGCAGAAGTGTGGTTGTGTATTTGGATGACATTTTGATTTATTCACCGGATTTGGAGTCTCATTGGAGGAGTGTGCGTGAAGTATTACAGTTACTGAGTGATAATTCACTTTTTGCCAAACTGGAAAAATGTGAGTTCGCTGTACAGAGACTTAGTTTTTTGGGCTACATTGTCTCCAGTGAAGGTTTTGAGATGGACCCGGTGAAAGTGCAAGCTGTGCAGGATTGGCCTAGACCTATTGGTGTGAAATCAATACAGAGGTTTTTGGGGTTCGCCAATTATTATAGAAAATTCATAAAAAAATTTTCTGTGATTGCCAAACCTCTGACCGATCTCACCAGGAAAGGTGCTGATGCGGTTCAGTGGACTACTGAGGCCATTGAGGCTTTTGTGTTGCTGAAGGAGAGGTTCAGCTCTGCTCCTATCCTTACGCAGCCTGATGTGACTAAACCATTTTTGGTTGAGGTTGATGCTTCTTCTGTGGGGGTCGGCGCGGTGTTGTCTCAGGCAAAGACGGATGGAGTACATCCCTGTGCTTTTTTTTCTAAGAAATTTTCTGAGTCTGAACTAAATTATGATATCGGTAATCGGGAATTGTTGGCAATTAAACTCGCATTTGAACACTGGCGTCATTTTTTGGAGGGAGCGGAATTTCCCGTTCAAGTCTTCACCGATCATAAGAATCTGATCTACCTTGATGCTGCCAAACGCTTGAATGCCCGTCAGGCTAGGTGGGCACTGTTTTTCTCACGGTTTAATTTTACCGTTACTTACATCCCAGGTACTAAAAATGTTAAAGCTGATGCTTTGTCTCGCAGCTTTTCTCCTATGGTGGGTACTGAGGAGGAGGAGGAAAACATCTTGCAAGAGGGGGTTGTTATTGCTGTTTTGGACTCCGTGTTGGAAGATGAGATTCTTAAAGCACAGGAAAATGCCCCATCTAACACGCCGCATGGGAGGTTGTTTGTGCCTGGTACCCTGAGGAGAGATTTGTTTGATGAATGTCATGACTCTCGGTTGGCAGGTCATCCTGGAATCTTTGAGACCAAGAGACTTGTGGGTCGCAGTTTTTGGTGGCCAGGATGGCAGAAGGAAGTCATTAAGTGGGTGCGTCAATGCACTGTGTGCTAGATCTAAGTCTTCTCATACTCCTGCTGCGGGGTTGCTTTGTCCTCTGGAGGTCCCAAGTGCACCTTGGACACATTTAGCTATGGACTTTATTACTGACCTTCCCCCCTCTGAGGGTTTCACTGTCATCTGGGTGGTCGTGGACCGTTTTAGCAAGATGTGTCACTTGGTTCCTTTCATCAAACTGCCCTGCGCTAAGACTCTCGCTAAGGCCTTTGTCAAGGAAATAGTCAGACTACATGGTGTTCCTATTGACATTGTTTCTGATAGGGGACCTCAGTTTGTGGCTCGTTTTTGGCGCGCCTTTTGTGACAGGTTGGGAGTTCATTTGTCGTTTTCATCCGGATATCATCCTGAGTCTAATGGCCAGACAGAAAGGAAAAACCAGGATGTTGAGCAGTTCTTGCGTTGTTTTGTGACTGATAATCAAGAGGGGTGGTCTGAGTTTCTGCCACTTGCTGAGTTTGCTCTTAACAACCATACATCCGCTTCTGCTGGTTGTTCGCCTTTTTTTTGTTGTACTGGGAGACATCCGTCGTTTGGGTCATTGTCCAAGTTGGGATCGGCTGTACCTGAAGAGGAGATTTTTTCTGGTGTTTTGGAGAGAGTTTGGTCTGATGTGCGTGGTAATCTTCAGGAGGCTAACAAAAGATCCAAAGTGTATTTTGATAGAAAACGACAAGAGGTTTTGTTTGCTATTGGTGACATGGTTTGGTTGTCCTCTAAGAATCTGCACTTGAGGATTCCGTCTAAGAAATTGGGTCCCAAGTTTGTAGGGCCCTTTAAGGTGCTTCAGGTTATTAACCAATCTGCTGTTAAGTTGGAGCTTCCTACCTCCTGGAAGATTAATCCTGTATTTCATGTTTCTCTCTTGAAAAAAGCTGAGGGCTCAGAAGGAGACGTGTCGGCCACTGTTCCCCTGGTGGTGGAGGGCGGGCAATATGAGATTTCCCGCATCCTAAATTCTAGACGGTATAGAGGGGGTTTGCAGTACCTCGTCGCTTGGAAGGGTTATGGACCCGAGGATAACTCATGGGTGAGGCGGATGATGTTTCTGCATCTAGACTTGTCAGAGCGTTTCACAAGAGGTTTCCGGATAAGCCTAAGTCATAGGGGATCCGGAGGATCCTCTTAGAAGGGAGGGTACTGTTACAACCCTCTTGTTAGGTTTTGTTTCAGTTTGCTGGTCACATGACCTTTTTACCCTATTTAGTCTGGCTCCGCCCTTCTGGCTTTGCTGGACTTCATTGTATTATCTACTCTTAAGCTAGCCAGGTGCTTAGGTGCCTTACTCTGTCAGTTTTGCTTGATCTTAGGATCTCTTAGTATTTGTTTTCTGTTTTATATTCCCTGCTACACTTTCTGTTAGGAGGTGTCCACCTTTTCACCCAGTCCCTAGATCTTGTAGGGATTCCTCCCTCGCAACTATAGGTCTTCGTTCAGACTAGCTGAGGACTTTAGCGGGTCTGGTCGCAGGATCAGGTCCCCCGTTACATCGTAGGGATCCAGCTCAGTCCTATTGTAGGGACAGAATTCCCACCTTTCCTTAGTGCTTGTAGCAGATCATAACACTGTGCCTATTTTTCTAAGAAATTTTCTCCGGCGGAGAAAAATTATGACGTAGGCAACAGAGAGCTTCTGGCTATTAAGTTGGCGTTCGAAGAATGGAGGCATTTTTTGGAGGGGGCGGCTCACTCTATTACGGTTATCACTGACCATAAGAATTTGGAATACATCAAATCTGCTAAAAGACTGACTCCTAGGCAAGCCCGCTGGTCACTTTTTTTCTCCAGGTTTCAATTTTCTATTACCTTTCGGCCAGGGTCTAAGAACATAAAGGCTGATGCCTTATCACGTAGTTTTGAGCCGTTATCCGCCCCCGATCCGCCGTCCCCCATTCTTCAACCCAGTCTCGTGGTTGCCGAGGTGTCGTCGGAATTGGAGCGAGAGATCGTAGGAGCTCAATCCTTGGCTCCAAATTCCAAACCTGTTGACAAGTTGTTTGTCCCGCAGCATTTGAGCAACAAACTCCTGTGGGAGTTCCATGATTCGAAGTTGAGTGCACACCCTGGTATAGCCGCCACACGGGAAGCAGTGGCAAGGGTCTTCTGGTGGCCTTTAATGACTTCAGATATATATAGAAACATGTCGCAGCATGTGGTATATGTGCCCGTTCCAAGAGCTCTAGTTGCCGGCCGGCCGGGGAATTGGTGCCTTTGCCAGTCCCAGGAAGGCCATGGACTCAGTTGTCCATGGACTTCATTACCAATCTTCCATCATCTCGTGGTAATACTGTAATTTGGGTAGTGGTGGACAGGTTTTCAAAGTTGGCACATTTTGTACCCATGACAAGTTTACCCTCAGCAGAGACGCTCTCTAGGCATTTCCTGTCCCAGGTGGTACGCTTACATGGGGTTCCCACTAATATTGTGTCTGACAGAGGGACTCAGTTTGTGTCTAAATTCTGGCGGGCCTTCTGCAAAAAACTGGGGATATCTCTGTCTTTTTCCTCAGCGTATCACCCTGAAACCAACGGACAAACGGAGCGCACCAACCAGTCGCTTGAACAGATTCTTCGGTGCTTGACTTCTACCCTGCAAAGCGACTGGTCTGATGCCTTACCATTAGCAGAATTCGCCTTCAACAACCGGGTAAACCAATCTACCGGTAGGTCACCATTTTTGATTAATTATGGGTTGAACCCTCATTTTGGCGAATTTTCTCGAATAGATTCTGGTTGTCCGGGGGCAGAGGACGGGGTCAATCGTCTTAAGGATCTTTGGACAAAGGTTCGTTTAAATATTTCTAAGGCTCAGGAGAAATATAAACGTTTTGCGGATAGAAAAAGGGACTCTGCTCAGACGCTGCTTTGTGGGGATAAGGTGTGGCTGTCTACACAAAATATAAATCTTCGATTGCCCTCCGCTAAACTGGGGCCTAAATTTATTGGTCCCTATGAGGTCATTGAAGTAGTGAACCCCGTAACCTACCGCCTCCGTCTTCCTTCCTCCTTAAAACTCCATAATGTTTTTCATAGGTCTTTACTTAAACCCTTGGGTGCGGTGAGGGAGGAGACTGAAACTGCTCCTCCTCCAGTCTTGGTTGAGGGACATATGGAGTTTGAGGTACAACATATTGTGGATTCCAGGTGGGTTCGGGGGTCTTTGCAATATTTGGTACATTGGAGGGGGTATGGTCCGGAGGAGCGGTCATGGGTACCAGCCAGATCAGTACACGCTGACCGTCCGGTTCGTGCGTTCCATGCCCGGCATCCTGGGAAGCCTGGGGGTCCGGAGGCCCCCCGTTGAGAGGGGGTACTGTCATGAGCTGCTTTGTTTGTGGGATTTGGTAGTTCAGAGGTTAATCTGGACGGCCTCATTTTGGGATTCTGGGAGGCTTCTTATAGCCTCATTGTGGAGCCATTCCCTGTCGCTTATACTTTGACCCTTGGCCGAGTGTGTGTGACCTTGTGCTTTGTGCTTGTGCTACTTTATGCTTGCTTGGTTTTGACTTGGTTCTGTTCCATTACGAGTTCTGCCTGCCTCTCCTGTACTGCGTTGCTATCTTGTGTATGACCCCTGGCCTTTGTCCTGACAACTCTCTGCTTATCCCTCCTGTACTGCATTGCTATCTCCGTGTATGACTCCTGGCTTATGTTGTGACTATTCTCTGCTCGCCCCTTCTGTACTGCGCCGTCCTCTCTGTGTATGAACCCCGTCTGTCTGACCTGAGTTTCCCTCTTTACTAATCCAGGGTCCCTGTAAAGTCCTGCATTCATCTCTAGCAGCAGGACGCTAAGCCCTGCCCCTTGTGGTCACATGATCGCAGGTCCTTTTACTTACTGCTATCTTCAGTGTCCCCTTTCACCACGCTGTTCAGGTCCCCTCTGCCTGAGCCTCCCCTGCGGAATTTGACCCCAGGCCCTTCCACAGTGTGGGTGAGTCACCCTGCTCAGCCGTGGCAGTTCGCTGGCACTGACAGGAGCATGATAGGCAGCCTAGTAATCAGATCTGATGGTCCACACAAGCAATTTGTACACTGTCAGTGCCAGGCAGCTGTACTACTCCACCAAATTAATTGCTCCTTTATCACAGTCAGGCAGCCTAGTAATCAGATGTGATGCTCCATTCAAGCAATTTGTACACTGTCACTGGCAGGCAGCTCAGCTACTCCACCAAATTAATTGCCCCTTTATCACAGGCAGGCAGCCTGTAATCAGATCTGATGGTCCACACAAGCAATTTCTACAGCGTCACTGGCAGGCATGCAGCCTAAGAACCAGTGTTGCTGCACACACTAAAATCCTCCCCTCTCGCTGCACAGTCACTGTACAGCTAATCGCTATCAGCACAAAGTTTTTTTTTTGTTTAGACCCTGCCTAATGCTCTCCCTGCTCAGACGCACCTCCAGCAACCTTCCCCTACACTGAGTTCGGAAGTTGTAAAATGGCGGTCGGCGCTGAGGGATTTTATATGCACTCTGACGCCACTGAAAGCCAGCCAATCGCTGCAATGCCCTTCTCTAAGATGATGCTGGCCGCCTGCTATGTCATCACGTTGCCCACAGCCTGAGTCCTTGCTCATTGGCCGAGAAAAGGCGCTTAAAGTGTAGAGGAAAACCGAGTCTAACAAAATGGTTGCCGAACACGTGACCGAACTCGCTCCACGGTCGGGCGATTTTTTAAAATGAACGACCTGTTTCGCTCAACTCTACTCACGACTTGTCCATGAGAAGTGACTCAGCATCAAAAAACATGTGTAAGGTAAGTTTCACACTAGCGTTCGGCAGGGCTGCGTAATTCCTCCGTCAAGCTCCGCCGACTGCCGCACCTCTTCTGTTCAGCTCCGCTTATGTCTGCATGGGTCCTGTGTACCCTATCTTTAATATTGGGTATGCAGGCCATGCGGATGTATGCTGATGCATCCGTATGCGTCGTTTTGACGCTGTGCAGAACTGCGTCGAACGCAACATGTTTCATTTTGTTGCGGTCGGCGCACCGTTCAAACGACGCATGCGGACACATCTGCATACATCCGCATGGCCTGCTTACCCAATGTTAAAGATAAGGTAAGCAGGATGCATGAAGACATAGGCAGAGCTGAACGGAAGAGGTGCAGCAGTGGGCGGGGCTTGACGGAGGAAGTACGCAGCCCTGCCGAATGCTAGTGTGAAACTAGCTTTAATGCCATAAGTTTCTGGTAGAAATACTTAATTTTCTGGAACAATTTCAAGTGAACCAACACTTTCGGCCTTGTCTGTATAAAGGAAAAGCATCTTGGTGAAGTGAGGAGATGAAGCAAAGTGTATTGAAAGAGAAATAGCAAAAGAAAAAGAAAAGCCTTCACCAAGCTGCCTTTCATATTCTGTATATATATTTCTTCTGATTTCACCACAGTCCCTAGTTTTCTTTTTTCGCCATTTTATATATATTTTTCTTTATTTATTTTTCTCAGTACTTTATTGACTATTTCATATTTTCTTCATAACCACTTCCTGTCTTTATTCTCCTCCCCCTTATGGACTTTCTTCATTGCTCTTTTTTCACAGCCTTTTCAAACCCTGCTGTTATTGCATTGTACACACTTGGTTCTTTAGCTTGAGAAAGGTGGCGGCCCGGCACTAAAACGTGTTGGTAAATAAAGCACTCTGCTTATACTCGCCTTATCTTATCCTTTCCATGAGCCCAGCATGCACATTGTGATAATCTCCTTTTTCCAAACTGTTTTCTGGACAATATTTTCCTGCAGCCACCAGGCTCCAGCTATGTCACCTCAGGCTTCTAAATGTGTTGTGTCCTTACACAATACTTACAAATAAGCATCACTATCAACCTCACACCCATCTTGCTCCTTACAGTACTGCCCTATTTGTGCTCATTTGTCCCATCCAGATCTTTCCAAGTGAATCCATATGGCTACAGTCACTTTACAAAGGCCAAGAGTATCTTGTTTGCCTTATCTGCCAGAATGTATTAGAATAACTTTTTCTTTTGTGGTATGGAACTGTGTAGTAGGCTATGCAATTCTGTTGCATACTAAGATAAACAGTAAAAATATAAGGAGCAACAAATAATTTGTGTTGTTCCAAGTCACACAAGAGAAAGATATAGGCCAAATAAAAGGATCACCACATAAGCATGGATTTTAATAGAAAAATATTTTATTGAACACAAAAGGATACAAAAAAGACAGTAAAAACATTAAAATAGTCACACATGTGACATGAGAGAACATTTCAAAAGCTCATAATGAAGCTCAAAACCTGAAACCAGGCCCAAAGGTGTGCAAATATGCTCAATAGTAATATAAACAGCATACTATCAATACCAAAGTGTTAATCCCCAACACAAAAAAATTACAAAAAACACACACATAATACCCCTTAATAAAATAGACCTATTATGCTTAAAATGAAATAGAGTAAGAAATGTCATACCTCTTATAAACACCAAATATTGTGAAGCCTATAGAAATGAATTGGCCCACAAAGAAGAGAAATAATCTATGACCCAAAATAGGACCTAATATAAAGAAGGAGTAAAGTGAAGAATATGACGGGGGATAAAAAATGTAAACCCTCCGTAAATGCTGTGAAGGAAGCCCATGAACAGTGTCATGAATCAACCATGTCACTAGGTGAGGAAGAAGATACGTGACACATATCGCCACTCACGGTGGCTTTGTCAGGGGTAGTGACTGCTTGTATCCTGTGTCCCTAGATATCAAATAATTAAGCCACCAAATATAATGCAGCTGTGCTGCTTACCTGTGAAGCGTTGAGACCGCCATACCGGAAGTATCTATTCGGTATGTCATGCCAATGTACAAGGCAGAATGACTGAGAGACCTATAGTGCATGCGCTGGTCTCTACAATACCGGAAACACGCCGGCATTAACTTAGAGGCAGAGTTGCTAATATGACAGAGACGCTAGGTTATAGCGCATGCGCCCAAAACTTGCCCGTATTGATGTAGGAAGAAGGGCCACACAAAGAGAGTATGAAAGAACATACTGCGCAAGCGTGAGTGTCCATAATATCTGCATCCTTTCGGCATGCTCTCTAAAGCTGAATTAGCTAGCTGACACTTGCATTAAACTATAGCATAGGTTCAGAAGCCACAAAAGCTATAGCAGCATAGAAATCCAGCTCCATCAGAATGGAAAGGTTATCAGGACGACGCAATTACAGTACTAAATTGAGCGCACTATACTGTTGGAAAGATGGCAAGTGCGCAAAAATGTGCAAGTTGAACAAAACGCCGCAATTACAAATTAAGAACTGCACTGAGGTGCAGAGAAACCGCAAATGCGCAAAAGTTGTCCCATTGCAGTTAGCATAATTATGATAATATGCTAACAAATAATGGATAGACTATGATGGACATAGCCTATACAAGCACATACTAAAGATAAGGGGAGAAAGTAGCAACAACACCTTAAGCATATAAATTGACAACTACAGCCTTAATTCTGACCAATATACATGAAGGAAGATAGTATATTATATCGAGTAAAACGTGGCGTCCATATACAGTAAGTACTTTAAAGAGCAAGGATCCAAAAGTATGAGAAATAATAAAAATTATACAAATATCCAATCTATTATAAAGAATATACCTATCAGGGATGCTAAATGTAAAGACACATCTCAGTCTTAGATATGTTGCTAGGCGTCATACCCATCAAATAACAGAACTCCCACATTACACACTCAACCCCTTGGGGCGCTGTTACTGTCACTTTTGTGTTACTTTACGGTCATTTGTGTTGTTGGCATATCCCATCATATGTCTATTCAGTGGAATACTATATGTTGTAAACTTCCTTTGGAGGTATACATTGAAACAGTGTCCCTTCCTATCTGTCAAACAGAGGTTCAAGTATTTATGTGAAAGAAACTTTAAATGTACATGCAGCACAGAAATTGCCAATAGTAATGTGGAAATTACATGCAGGAAACTGTGTTATCTACGTTTTTTATAACTACACACCCTATTTCTCAAACCAGTTGTGAATTTCAGTAATTACAAAGGAAATCAGCAAAATATAATCACACTAAATATCCTTCCAACTAAATCTCCTGAACTCTTTTTTATAGACGGAAGCAAAATGAAAATGAAAATTATAGCAAAAATGTATAAAATGAACGTTACTGTTACACATTCCTTGGTTTCTTTGATGGCATTAATACTATTATGTGGTTTACTTTTCTTATTATCTTACTTTTTAATCTACTGCAATTTCCCTGTAAATTTGAGAAGTAAATTTCTCACAGCAAGATTTTTATGGATGAGGCTTTTTAGCAAAAATGTGAAAATATGAAAAATAATGATTGGGATAAGATAGTAAATGAAATGTCCAGGTTGCTTCTACAAGTGATATTTTAGCATAGTTTCTATGCTGCTCTGTGTCATACTTAGTGAAGTTAGTGAAGTTAAAATGAAATGAAAGAAATGAGCAGGATTATAAGTTGCTATAAAAGTAATATAGTAATACATTCACTCTGTGGCCATTTATGAGACAAAACCTAAGAATAAAAAATAAAAGCAAATACCGTGTAGTAAGTAAATACATAAATAGCAATGGTAAATGTAAATAACAAAGAGTACTTAGTTAACATTATTTGATCAAAACGCATAATAGTCATCTCAATGTGACAAGCTGTACCCAATTGGGGTGTTCCCTAACAGCTCACCTCACTATGTGTTATGTACTCATTTTGTAAGTTAGTGAAGTGAGTGAAATATACTAATACATATTAGCTGCTAACAGTGAGAATTAGTGATGAGCGAGCACTAAAATGCTCGGGTGCTCGTTTTTCGGGTCGAGCAAATTGGAATACTCGACCCAAGCAACAAGCCCATTGTAAGTCTATGGGAAAACCGAGCATTTTTGCCGCAATCTCCCCAGGGGGTCCTTTTAAAGTCTAAAAATGTCTGAAAATGATAGAAACAGTGCTCAATGACACAGGAACATCATGGAGAATGCCCCTGGAAGTATTTCTAACTCCCATGTCACAGCTGTGAACAATGTTGTCAGAGTCTTTTTACAGGCGCAACAAAAAACATCCAAGATGAAACCAAAATGGATTTTCCTGGGAAATATGTTAAGGAACATCCTTTCCAGTGGAAAATTGCAGTTTTACGCTTAAGACTTTGCAGTAAAGCATTTCAGTGATGAGCCTGAAGAACCATCAGTGGATAATTGTACTGTTGAGGCTTAAGGACTTGCATTGGTGAATTGCTGTGGTGAGGCAGAAGTCCCTGCATTTTAACATGGCAGTGTTGAGGATGAAGAACTGGCTTTGAAGAATTGCATTGTTGAAGATGAACAACCAACAAATTTCACATTATTAGGAAGTGGGTCTCCCATACTGTTTGCCTATGCATTGAATGCAAAGACTGCCCCAAATTCAAATGCACCCCAATATGCCCTTGAACCCACGTACTGGATGGCCACAGGAAAACCAAGTTCACATTATTCATTTTGTTCTGCTATACTGTTAGCCTATGCATTGAATGCAAGGCCCGCCCTGCACTAAATTCAAACGCACCCCAAAAAGCCTTTGAACCGACGTACTGGATGGCGAAAGAAAAACCAAATTCACATTATTCTTATGGCACTGCCATAGTGTTAGAATATGCATTGAATGCAAGGCCTGCCCTGCACCAAATTGAAATGCACCACAATAAGCCTTTTAACTGACGTACTGGATGACCACAGGAAAACCAAGTTCATATTATTATTTTGACACTGCCATACAGTTAGCCTATGCATTGAATGCAAGGCCCAACCTTCCACAAACTCACGTGCACCCCAATAAGCCTTTGACCAACGTACTGGATGTCCACAGGAAAACCAAGTTAACTTAATTCTTTTGGTACTGACATACTCTTAGCCTATGCATTGAATGCAAGGCCTGCCCTGCCACAAAGTCACATGCACCCCAATAAAATTTTGAACGCTGGTACTGGAAGGACACAGGAAAACCAAGTTCACATTATTCTTTTGGCACTGCCATACTGTTAGCCTATGCATTAATTGTAAGGCCTACCCTGCACCAAATTCAAACGCATCCCAAAAAGCCTTTCAACCGACATACTGGATGGACACAGGAAAGCCAAGTTCACTCAATTCTTTTGGTACTGCCATATTGTTTGGCTATCCATTGAATGCAAGGCTCTCCCTGCCACAAAATCACATGCACCCCAATAAGCCTTTGAACGCAGGTACTGGATGGACACAGGAAAACCAAGTTCACAGTAATCTTTTGGAACTGCCATACTGTTAGCCTATGCATTGAATGCAAGGCCTGCCCTGCACCAAATACAAACGCACCCCAAAAAGGGTTTGAACCGACGTATTGGCTCGACACAGGAAAATCAAGTTTACATTATTCTTTTGACACTGCCATAGTGTTAGCCTATGCATTGAATGCAAGGCCCGCCCTGAACCAAATTCAAACGCACCCCAATAAGTCTTTGAACCGACGTACTGGATGACCACAGGAAAACCCGAGTATTCCAGTCTGCTCGACCCGAACAATGAGCACCCGAGCATTTTAGTGCTCGCTCATCACTAATTATTATATTACCCTCCCCCATATGTTTTATCATGACATGGTGTTATCAAGGGGCACAAGTAACTTAAGGTATTCTTAGAAACATACTGGATCCTCCCTCGCATCACAGCCAATTATGCTGTTGAAGATGTATTCTAATTGATTGGCATAAGGAAAAAGCCACTCACACTGCTGGGATACTGACGTCAGTTCCGATCACATAAGCAGACATATGGTGACAGCGCCAGCATCAATGTCACAGGGCAGAGTATTATATGCTCTATGAATCAAATAATATTATGAGAGCTGATGCTCCTCACTCATTGACACCTTAGGGACCATTTGAAAGATATCATCCCACCGGGTGCGGTTACTGCAGCTGCACTGTGTTCTCAGTGCAGTGACTGAACCCTCGACATCGCCGACCCCATGACTGAAACTAAATGCTGTCCAGAAGAATAACGTTTGTTCTCTCCCTGCAGCGTTCAGCTGCGTACCGGCACTGGGCAGGTCAGTAATGCTTTTAACCTGCAGATTAAGCCCATATATGCAGGTTAATAATGTTTTTGCTGATGACAGGTTCCCTTTAAGGGTGCATTCTCTTTTTTTGAGGACCTGCTCTATCAGGCATTTGTAATGAAGCAAACCTTTTTTTACTACATTGCCTAAAAATTCAGCTCATATATCTTGAATGAATGTGATTTGTCTATTCTATAATGAAAAAGTGTATCTCAGTTGTAGGTACTTGTGGAATCCTTTACTCGAAATACACACCGCAGCTTGAAATTCCTTAAAGGCCTTAAACTGTCCATTCTGAATTAATTGTGAGATCAGACAGAGTCCTTTGTTTTGCCAGTGTCTAAAGCTTTCTACTTTATCGTATTCTGGGTGATTAGAATTGTTCCAGATGAGTGAGTAGCAGGAGTACCCCACTATTCCCATTATCATTTTAGCCTTGGACCAAATTTTATGAATCCCAGCAATGGTCACACATGAGGAATCGTAATTCAAAACGTTACCCTTCTTCAGCGTTTTAAATAAGTTTCTTAACCCCAAAGCTGGCCATATCATTCTAGCAGAAGAGAAAGGGAGTTCTGGGTTGCCCCAGCCCCTTGGATGCCGCAATTGAGAGGAAAGGAAAAACATCAGAGGATCTGGGGTGGCTAGGCCCCCGTCCTCTTTGGGCCTCTGAAGGGTCTCAAGTCATATTCTTGGAGTGTCCTTTTTTCAAATTAGGTGTCTAAAAATGCTATTTAATAAAAAATCAGTAGGGGAAGCCAAACTGGTGAGTTATGTAGTAAATAAAGCATATGTGGCATAAAGATCAACTTAATTAAATTGGCCCTCCCCAACACCAATAGAGGTGTTTTCACCAAGGCATTGTTTTAGTGTGAAATTTAGCTGGGAAAGGATAAATGGTAAGGGATTTACAGTCTGAAATGTCTTAACTTACTATTATACCCAAATATTTCAATTAATGGACCATCTAACAGGAAACATTCTAACAGGAAATCATTTTACCATGTTAGAAAGTAGATAGAAAAATATTTGGAATTGAGAGTCCTCAGTGGTTGATACCTTTTAATGGCTAACTGAAAAGATGGTGTCTATGCCTGATGAAGAGACCTGAGTAGTCTCGAAAGCTTGCAATTTGTTACCATCTTTTCAGTTAGCCATTAAAAGGTATCAACCACTGAGGACTCTCAATTCCAAATATTAGACCATTTTAAGTTGTCCTGCTGCTATCAACTCATTGGGTGTGATACTAGTCACTTCTCATGGCCAAGCCGTGAGTCAGAGTGGTCAAGGAGTCCAAGGTCAGAAGCCAGGAGGGTACGTCATAAACAGAAGGAAGAAACAAAAGCGTAGTCAGGTAATGTTCCGAGGTCAGAGTAACGGGAGAATAACGGATTAGAGCTGAAGGGGTTAAACAGGCGGATGGTCAGAACGAAGTCCAAGGTCAGGAAACAGATCAAGTATACAGAACTCAAGGCACAGGAGCTGAGCACAAAGCTCACAAACCTCACAAGATGAATGTACGTCTGGCAGTGGTCTGGGAGAAGCTGCTTAGTTTAATAGGCATGGCAATTGTACGGGATAGTGAACACTTGCAGGCCGCCGACGCCTCCCAGTCACAGATTGGCTAGTTGAGCTGTCAATCAACACACTGACAGCTCAGCACACCCCTCAACCAGATTTGATGTCCATGCTGTCAATCAAAATACTGACAGCTTCAGCACGCCCCTGTACCGGATTGGACGGCTGAGCTGTCAGTAACTGTGTCCCAGACACACTGAAGGGTGGAACTGTGACAGTGGGGGTGTTCATTTCTCACCGAGATAAGTGCCAATTTGCTCCAGTTAAAAGAAAGGCCATATTCATTTATTATACCCATGGCTATTGCCAGTGTACTGGCCAGTTATCAAGAAAAAGGACATTGTTTGCATACAATGTAATTTTTTCCTGATATTTCTTATAAGATAAGAGAAGTCCTGTATGTCTGTGGAGAGATGGATCACCACAGCCAACGGCTTTACTGCTAACAGGCACAGGGACAAAGGGCTTCCCTGTCTCTTGCCTCTCTGCAAATGGAAAGATTCTGACTTAAGGTTATTAGCTTGAACCCTAGCCTTGGGGAGCGGAATAAAGACATTTATTCCATTAAAAACATTTCTCCCCAAAATCCATATGGAACATTGTACTTCATGGATAGGCCCATTCAATGCTATCAAAGGCCTTGGCTACATCAAGGGATGCTATTATCTTACAGTGGTGATACTTAAGGGTTAAGATGCAAATTTAGAAATAGTCTGAATATTAACTGTCATTGACAAGTTCAGCACAAAGTCGGCCAGATCTTAATGGATGATAGACACTATCACTTTATTAAATCTGTTAGCTAACAACTTCACTAGAATCTTAACGTCAACTTTAAGCAGTGAGATAGGGCGATAGGATTCTGGAAGAAGCGTTAAACAGAGAGAAAGAAAGAGGGGACAGAAAAAAAGAACAGAGAGAGAGAAAAAAAGAGGGGAAAGAAAGAACAGAGAGGAAGAGAGAAAGAAAGAGGGGAAAGAAAGAACAGAGAGAGAAAGAAAGAAAGAATGAGGGGAAAGAAAGAAAGAACAGAGAGATAGAGAGAAAGAAAGAAACAGAGAGAAAGAAAGAGGGGACAGAAAGAATAAACAGAGAGAGAGAAAAAAAAGAAAGAGGGGAAAGAAAGAACAGAGAGAGAAAGATGGGAAAGAAAGGACAGAGAGAGAAAGAAAGAAAGATGGGAAAGAAAGAACACAGAGAGAAAGAAATAAAGAAAGAACAGAGAGAAAGAAAGAGGGGAAAGAAAGAACAGAGAGAGAGAAAGATGAGAAAGAAAGAAAGATGGGAAAGAAAGAACACAGAGAGAAAGAAATAAAGAAAGAACAGAGAGAGAAAGAAAGAGGGGAAAGAAAGAACAGAGAGAGAAAGATGAGAAAGAAAGAAAGATGGGAAAGAAAGAACAGAGAGAGAAAGAAAGAACAGAGAAAGAAAGAAAGAAAGAAAGAAAGAAAGAAAGAAAGAAAGAGGGGAAAGAAAGAACAGAGAGAGAAAGAAATAAACAGAGAGAAAGAAAGAGGGGACAGAACAAAAGAACAGAGAGAGAGAAAAAGAGGGTAAAGAAAGAAACAACAGAGAGAGAAAGAAAGAAAGAAAAAAGAAAGAAAGAAAGAAAGAAAGAAAGAAAGAAAGAAAGAAAGAAAGAAAGAAGAGGGGAAAGAAAGAAAGAATAGAGAGTGTGGTGTAGTGACCCCTGATGCAGCTAGGGGGCACTGTGTAGGCTCCTCGGGATATGCATGGAGGCATGTGATGGATGGACGTTATGTATCACAGAGGTGGGTGGCCCTGTGATGGAAGCCTGAGCATGTTTTGTTCAGCAGATCTACTGCTGAGAGTTTTTGCTATACATTGGGAGGCTTCCAGGTGACTTGGAGAGCTGGGCGGGTCCAGTCACCTACAAACCCACCCAAGGGGTATGTGTCTGAATACCCAAGATAAAGCCTGTAGTTGTTTGTGTATCAAAAGGACCTGTGGTGAGGTCATAACCATGTGACCTAACCATGTGATCCTGACCTCACCTGTTTGTGGGGTTATGGCTATGTAACTGAGTTGTGTTTGGCACCTAGGGGAGTGTGTGGGAGTCTGCCAGTGTGGACAGGCTTCCATGTGTCCAAGGCAGGACATTACAGAGAGGTCTCTGTGACTGAAGAGTGAGGCTCCAGGCAGGAGCTGAAGCATGGAAGAGTTGTATTGTATGGTTTATGATGTAATAAACCTAAGGACTTTTTGGATAAGAAAAGTGTCTCCTGATTACCTCTGAAGCAGCCGAGTGAGTAAAACCTTACAATTGGTGGATGGAATGCTGGCAGCGACCCAAGGAGCACATGTTCCAGGATTGGGAATCAGGAACCAGAGGAGGAACGGACGGTCTGTGAAAACCGTGAGTGTGACCAGTGGTCACAAATAAACTGTGCATTGATGTTTATATGTGGTGCCTCTGAAGATAAGAGGTATCTGAAGAAACTGTTAAGCAGTGGTGACAAACAGGAGTCTGTGTTATGTGACCGGGGTCATTGAGAAGTAAGCAAAAAGCATGCTGAGAGAATACCTCAGAGGAGGTGTCCGGAAACCTGCGTGGCCAACAGGTAACAGACAGGAGTCTGTGGTGTACTGACGGGTCAGTGAGACTGTTTTTTCCTTTGTGGGATGCCTCTCTGAGAGAGGAGGTGTCCGGAAATCTCTGTGGCCAAGAGTGACAGACAGGAGTCTGTGGTGTGCTGACGGGTCAGTAAGAAAGACTGTATTTTTGTGTTTGCTGGGTACCTCTGAGGCTGAGGTCTCCAGGAACCTGTGTGGCTGACGCCAACAGGGGACGGTCTTGACAACCGTGCTAGGCTGGTCGGGATCAGTGAGAAGAATCAGTGAGAAACTATTTTTTTTTTTGGTGTTTTTTTTCTCTGGAACACGTGTGAGGTGTGTGCTGTGGCTCATCGGAGTCCACAAAGGTGACAAGCGGCTGGCTGTGACTCGTGGGGTCACGAAGGTGACAAGCGGCAAGACAGCGCAGCGTGCAGAGACTTATGGTAGCAGGAGCTACAGTGACTTGCAGCAAGAGGTTCTGCAGCAGCAAGAGCTGCAGTGGCAGCAGCGGCTTGTGCGCGGTAGCCGGAGGTGCTGGCGGAAGGTGACAGTACCAGCAGGAGCTGGGGAGGTATCATAAGGACATCAGAGGTCCAGAGTGGGTGACCTCTTAAAGGAACAGTACCAGCCCAAAGAGACATAAGGGTCTGTGCGAACTGGGGTCTGGTAGAGCTGTGGGGGGAGTCCACGGTGTATAACCCAAGGAGGGGTGATGGCCCAAAAGGGAGCGGAGTCCCAAAAGGGGGTGGCAACCCAAAAGGGGATGGTGGCCCAAAACGGGGCGGAGTCCCAAAAGGGGGCGGTTGGCAAAAAAGGGGTGGAGGATCCCAATGTTAAAGGGGAGGTCCAGACAAACTGTTGCCAGGGGCAAATATGTTATATGTGTCCAGTCTGCCTTAGGAACTATCTGCCCGGCACACTACTACGGGGGTGTACCCTGCAGATACACCATGAAGAGGTGGTGGGTCTGGTCGACTCGGGGAGTCCGATGACTTTAGTGAGGGTTGCACCTGACGGGTTTCAAATACCTGAAAGAAAGATCGGGGTCACCTGTATCCATGGGGACACAAAGGATTATTCAGTGGCCAGGGTAATCTTTGAGACAGGCTGGGACATTGCAGGACAGGATGTCGCTATAATCCCTAATTTGTCGTGTCCAGTGGTCATAGGTCGGGACTCTAAACTGTTCTCTGGCTTGTGGGACAGGGGAGTTCCTTTACAGCAGGAGGGAGGCCTCTCTACTGTTGGGGTGGCAGACATTGGGACAGTGACACCTCCCAAAACTGACGAGTCAGACGGTGACACAGGAGGAAAGGATGCGTCTGCCCGACGTACTGACATGATGTCCCCTGAAATGTATGACAACAGAACCCATGACGATGTGGTAGTTAAGACCTCTAGAACGGACACCCGGTTAGAGGGTAATGGGAGGGGCCCCGAGAGTGACTCCTGTGCAGACTGTGACTCGACCGCAAGGGAAAGCGAGTGCAGTAACGTGGAGCCGAGTAAAAATGGCCGATCTTCCTCTCGCCGCAGGGGCCGTGGAAAGGCGGGACAGGCTACATCCTCTAAGAAGCAAAATGATGAGGAAGAGTCAGGGTCAGGTACCGGTCAGGTGACTGTCCTTAATGAGGAGATAGAGCTGTGTAAAGAAACAGTGAAAGAGGCAGTCGAGCAGGAAAGGGTCCTGAGACGAATGATTGAGCACAAAGTGGAGGAGCTGGAGAAGGAAGTCTCTAAACTCAGAGATCGTCTGTCAGCGTGTAAGAGTATGAACAAGGCTCTATGGAGAGAGATGGAGATGCTCAGAGAGTCCCAAGAGAAACATCAGCAGGAGTGTCGCTGCTTGGCAGAAGAGCGAGATGGAGTTCTCCGAGAGCTCAAGATGGAGGAGGAGACTGGTGCCCAGCTCCAGAAATCTCTGGGAGAAGAAATCCAGCAAGGGAAGTGCCATGCAGATGGGCACACAAGGGAGAGTGATGTCTTGGAAAACTGTACTAACGCTCAGGACGAGGAGGTACAACAGTCTGTCCAAGAAGGTGACGGGTCCGTTTTCAAATGTGTAATAGAGATACCCGAAGACAGGCGAGAAGTGTGTGCCATTGAGGAGGTGCATGAGGCCTTTAGAAAGGCAGTAGAAGCATGCAGTGTGAACTGGGTGCCAGAGATGAAACAGTTGGTCATACTGTCGACTAGGGAAGTCACGATGAAGGGGTGGCTATCCTGAGGGACATGCACCTACATTGTCTCCGCACAAAGCAAATGATCCTGTTGAGAAATCACGAAGCCACTCGACGTCTGGAGCAAGTAAGAAAGACTCAAAATCAGCTTGGCTTGATGGAAGACATCGTTCAAGTGCCCAGAGGTCTGGTGAAGAAGGTCATCGGAAGACTCGGGAAAGTGATGCAGGAGATGGTAAATAAGTCCGGTGTGACGAGAGTCAGGATTCCGGCTGATGACGAAGTCCAGGTCGTGGGTGAAGACGGGATGGTTCCGTTCCTCGTTGTCGGATCCAGGGAGAGCCTTGGGAATATCCGGATGCTCCTGGAGTATCGTGTGTCGTACCTGAGAGAAGTAGAGCAGCTACGACTTGAGAGGGAGCAGGTCAACAGAAACCTACGGGAAATGGAAAGAAGATGGTCGCCACCTTCAACCCGTGGTATTGAGAGGCGAAGAGGTTCGCTTAAGACGAGAAGTCCTCAAGCTGGAGATAATACAGGAAATAGGTCGCCTGATGGAAGAGGTAGAAATAGTGATGCCTCAGTTAGCTCAGTGATGAGTGACCTAAGCAGGAGAACCTGTAGTGGACGAAATAAAAAGGACTCAGACCAGACAGGACGTATGGGTGCAAGTGAATTGCGACGCCGTACTGACCGCTGGGGATGCGGGTGGTCTGACAGGGGGGCCTCGTCAGCAACAGATGTGACAGAGTCGGAGGACAGACGCCTACCAAAGAGATTAGTAGCAGGGTCCGACTTAGAGAGACGGTTTGACTGGCAGAGACGACCGAGAAGGATCTCTGGTCGGGTGAAAAGTGTTCAACCCCACAAGCTTGAACAGAGGGGGGAGGTATGTGGTGTAGTGACCCCTGATGCAGCTAGGGGGCACTGTGTAGGCTCCTCGGGATATGCATGGAGGCATGTGATGGATGGACGTTATGTATCACAGAGGTGGGTGGCCCTGTGATGGAAGCCTGAGCATGTTTTGTTCAGCAGATCTACTGCTGAGAGTTTTTGCTATACATTGGGAGGCTTCCAGGTGACTTGGAGAACTGGGCGGGTCCAGTCACCTACAAACCCACCCAAGGGGTATGTGTCTGAATACCCAAGATAAAGCCTGTAGTTGTTTGTGTATCAAAAGGACCTGTGGTGAGGTCATAACCATGTGACCTAACCATGTGATCCTGACCTCACCTGTGGGCGGGGTTACGGCTATGTAACTGAGTTGTGTTTGGCACCTAGGGGAGTGTGTGGGAGTCTGCCAGTGTGGACAGGCTTCCATGTGTCCAAGGCAGGACATTACAGAGAGGTCTCTGTGATGAAGAGTGAGGCTCCAGGCAGGAGTGAGCATGGAAGAGTTGTATTGTATGGTATGATAATAAACAAGGACTTTGATAGAAAAGTTCTCTGATTACCTTGAAGCAGCCGAGTGAGTAACCTACAAGAGATAGAAGAAAGAGGAAGAAAGAACAGAGAGAGAAAGAAAGAACAGGAAGAAGAGGAAGAAAGTGGGAAGAAGAACAGAGAGAAAGAAACAAAATAACAAGGAGAAAAAGAAAGAAGAAAGAAGAAGAAGAAAAGAGGAAAGAAAAAACAAAGAGAGAAGAAAGAAAGAGGAAAGAAAGAAAAGAGAAGAAAGAAAGAAAGAAAGAAAGAAGAAAGAAAGGGGAAAGAAAGAACAGAGAGAAGAAAGAAAAAACAGAGAGGAAAGAAAGAGAAGAGAAAAAACACAGAGAGAGAAATGAAAGAAAGAAAGGATAAGAGAAAGAAAGAACAAGAGAGAAAGAAAGAAAGAAAGAAAGAAAGAAAGAAAGAAAGAAGAGAAAGAAAAGAAAGAAAAGAAAGAGAAGAAAGAAAGAACAGAAGAGAAGAAGAGAGAAAGAAGAAAGAAGGAGGAAAGAAAGAACAGAGAGAAAGACGAAAGAAAGAAAAAAAGAAGAAGAAAGAAAGAAAGAAAGAAAGAAAGAAGAAAGAAAGAACAGAGAGAGAAAGAAAGAGGAAAGAAAGAAAGAGAATCGAAGAGAAGAAAGAGAAAGAAAGAAGAAGAAAGAAAGAAGAAAGAAAGAAAGAAGAGGGAAGAAATGAAAAAGAACAGAGAGAGAAAGAAAGATGGAAGAAAAAGAAAGAGAGAAGAAGATGGAAGAGAAAGAAAGAACAGAGCGAGAGAAAGAAAGAGAGGAAAGAACAGAGAGAGAAAGAAAAAAAGGATTAGAGAGAAAGAAAGAACAGAGAAAAAGAAAGAAAGAACAGAGAGAGAGAAAGAAAGACCAGAGAGAGAGAAAGAAATAAAGATTCTATAAAGATACTACAGCAACCCGGCTCCCATTGTAGTGCCCACCTGAGCCTCCTGATGCAGGACATCATGATCCGCTCACATGGCCGACATCCCTGAGTCCAAGGCGATCCCGCTGTCGGAGGAGGACACGGTGATGGATCTGATGCATTCCCTGAAGTGCCTCCTTGGTACCGTCACAATCTCCTCCCAAAATTACCTAATTTCCTGTCAGCTTCTAGCACGTCACTTCCGGTGGAACGTCACGTGCAAATTTTTTAAGTGCTCCTCGGGGCTCCGCCGTGTACTCCTGTGTCCACGGGAAAAGTAAGCTCCCGGCCGGGACAGTGGGCAGACTCTCTCTCAAAATCGGGACTGTCCCGTTGGATCTGGGACGGTTGGGAGGTATGAATGCTCCCCACCATATACCTTGTACAAGCACGGCTCTGCACACCTCATAAACACACTGTTCCCCTTTGTATGCCTCGTACACACATGCTTTCGCTCCGTACACCTCGCACACACATGGCTCCACTCCATACACTTCACGCACACACGGCTCCATTCAGTACACACACGGCTTCACTCCATAAACCTCGTACACATGCGGCTCCGCTCTGTACACCTCGCGCACACACGACTCCTCATTACACACAGCTCCACTCCGTAAACCTCGTACACACGCAGCCACGCTCTGTACACCATGTACACACATGGCCCCACTCATTAAACCTTGTACACATGTGGCTTTGCACCATACAACTAGTACACATGCTGTTCCTCTCCGTACACCTCATACACAAGCGGCTCCACTCCGTACACCCCCTACACACACGGCTCAGCTCCGTACACTTCGTACACACAGGGCTCCATTTTGTACGCCCCGTACACACACAGCACTGCTACATCCACCTTGTACACACACGGCTCCGCTCAATACACCTCGTACACTCATGGCTCCGCTCCGTACACCTCGTACACACACGGCTCCGCTCCGTACACCTCGTACACACATGGCTACGCTCCGTATACCTCATACACACACGGATCCGCTCTGTACACCTCGTACACACACGACTCCGCTTCATGCACACATGGCTCCGCTCCGTACACCTCGTACACACACGGCACCGCTCCGTACACTTCGTACACACAGGGCTCTGCTATATCCACCTCGTACACACATGGCTACGCTCCGTATACCTCATACACACACGGATCCGCTCTGTACACCTCGTACACACGACTCCGCTTCGTGCACACATGGCTCCGCTCCGTACACCTCGTACACACACGGCTCAGCTCCGTACACTTCGTACACACAGGGCTCC
This sequence comes from Oophaga sylvatica, assembly GCA_033576555.1. NCBI lineage: Eukaryota > Metazoa > Chordata > Amphibia > Anura > Dendrobatidae > Oophaga > Oophaga sylvatica. The sequence continues at coordinate 162,297,153 of JARQOD010000009.1, forward strand.
ATTTTGTACGCCCCGTACACACACAGCACTGCTACATCCACCTTGTACACACACGGCTCCGCTCAATACACCTCGTACACTCATGGCTCCGCTCCGTACACCTCGTACACACACGGCTCCGCTCCGTACACCTCGTACACACATGGCTACGCTCCGTATACCTCATACACACACGGATCCGCTCTGTACACCTCGTACACACACGACTCCGCTTCGTGCACACATGGCTCCGCTCCGTACACCTCGTACACACACGGCACCGCTCCGTACACCTCGTACACACAAGGCTCTGCTATATCCACCTCGTACACACACGGCTCTGCTACATCCACCTCGTACACACACGGATTCGCTCCATAAACCTTGTACACACACGGCTCTGCTCCGTACACTTCGCACACACACGGCTTCGCTTCATACACCTCGTACACACACGTCTCCGCTCCGTACACCTCGTACACACACGGCTCCGCTCAGTACACCTCATACACATATGGTTCCGCTCCATACACCTCGTACACATGCGGCTCCACTCTGTACACCTCATACACACAACATCACTGCTACATCCACCCTGTAAACCCCTCTTGACCCCACACATAAACTTACCCTCATCCAGCACCATGACAACCAGCACAGCAGAGACCTGCACACACTGAAGAGCCTGACCATGTGACCCCTGACTCCTCTCCTCCTGTGACCTCATCACAGGTCCTGTGCGCACAGAAGGGGACAGCCAGCAACGTCATTACTGGCTGTGAGAAACAGGTGGAGAGCTGGGAGGGCGAGGATGGGGTGCATGTGGGACGTGGTGCCTTCTCTCACTGTGGGAAACATACAGTCCAGCCGGGATAGCGGGTGGGAAGGTCAGAATCGGGACTGTCCTGCTCAATCCGGGATGGTTGGGAGGTATGCCATAGCACTTTCTCAGATGAGCATTGTATGATGCTTACATACCGTACTTTTTGGACTTTAAGATGCACCGGATCATAAGACGCACCCCAAATTTTCTGAAGGCAAATAGGGGAAAAAAATTAACGTGGCAAATGGGGGTCCGTCTTACAGTCCGAATTCAGCTTACCAAGGGGGATCGACAGCACTGGTGGAGCATGGTCACAGGGGGTGTTCTCTGGTCTGGCAATGGCATGACTCCCATCCCAGACTGGTGGTGCAGGTATGGTGGTGCTCATGATGCGGGGGCTACGCCGACATTTTGTGAAAGCCTGGAGCCCCCACACATCCATTGCTGTGATGTGGTGGCCTCTGGGAAAATGGCCTCCGGGAAAATGGCCACTGGGGATGGAGCATATGCAGATTGAGATCTCGGCACCGAGATCTCATCTCCCGAGATCTCAGGACGAGATCTGATTGCCGAGATCTCAATCTGCTCTCGAGCCACTTCAGGCAGCCATTTTCCTGGAGGCCACACATCGCAGCAATGGAAGTGTGGGGGCTCCAGGCTTTCACAAAATGTCGGCGGAGCCCCAGCACCACAGAGCACCACCGAATACTGCCGCACCAGCCTGGGAAGGGAGTGTGATCATCGCCCTGCAGAGTTGGGCCGCCATAGAATTGCCCAACTCCTGCTGCCGCCACACTACTTGTAAGAATATTCTGACTATAAGACGCACCCCCATTTTCCCCCAAAAAATTTTGGGGAAAAAAGTGCATCTTCTAGTCTGTAAATACGGTAATTAATTTGCATTTTATTGCATGAAATAGGTATTTGATACAATAGGCATTTTTAGTAGTTCTTGAACAAGTTTGCACACACTACAGCAGAGATTTTGACCCATTCCTCCATACAGATCTTCTAGGTTTCGGGGCTGTTGCTTGGCAACATTGAGTTTCAGCTCCTTCCAAAGATTTTCTATCATGTTCATTCTTTGTAGGTGGGAAAACTTGCAAAAATTTACAGTGTATCAAATACTTATTTTCCCCACTGCATATTCTTTGACTGTTTATGCAGAGCTTGGGTTTGTCCTTGGGATTTTGAAAGATAGTGTCTCGATCTCTGTAATGTACTATCTTAGCAAGGACTGTAAGTGGTGGGCTTCCAGGGGTGAATAGTCTGGTTGGTACCCGGTGTGCCCTGTCCATGTGAAAAAGTGGGCTTAAAGTTTCTTTCCCAAACACCTTCAACAGCCAAACTTCAAAGAATTCTGTGGCCCTTGCGCCTTCTTATTTTTCAAGGACTTCCCCAATCCGAAATTATTCTTGCAGAGGTGGTAATCCATGTCATCCTGCTTGAGGTAGAGTGCTTTCAGTAACCTATTGGACTGATGCATATCTTTCTTCATTGGATTTAGAGTGTCCTCTATTTCAATAACCCTTTCTTCGAGTGCTGTGATTCTTTCTGCGATGCTGCACATATCTTGTCTGACCACTGATATGTCTTCTTCAACTTCTCCCACCTGCAGTAACAATGATGAAAGAGAGCTACTACAACCCCCAATGACGTGCATAATGTCATTAAGTGTAAGCTCTACAGCCATTTGCCTATGTTCAGGAGCACCGGAGCCTCCACTGGCTCTTTTCTGTCAACTCATCCAGTTTAGGCTCAGGCTGGTCTAAATCGAGCAGAGGGGAAATGGATTCAGGTTTGGCTGAATCTCTATCACCTACTCTCTGCCCGATCCTCCCTACCCTACTCTGGCAAACCTTTCAAGTCTAGTAGCGGTATCAATCTGATATTCACCCACTTTGCTTCTCCTTGCTGCCGCGCTTGTGTCAGCAGCATCTAGTGCTTCGTGTTCCTGGCCTTTAACCCCTTTCCGACATCGGGCGTACATTTACGCTGTTGTCAGACTCCCTCCCTTTGATGTGGGCTCCAGCGGTGGTTGGTCCAGGCAGTCAGAGATGATCTACATTTTCACAATGGCAAGCACATGCTATTGTATATATTTGGAGCATCGTGGACAATTTGGTGCAAACAATAACAGGCAGGGTCATTTTTTTGGGGGAGAGGTAGGAAGAGGGCAAAGGTTGTATACAATTTGACCCCCAGTTAATGTGGGCTATTAAGTTCAATAGATCAGATAGAAATATATCTGTACAGAATTATCACTGCACCTTACTGCATCTTTTTTATAGGCACCCTTTAGGTCTCTGTCACCTTCACAAAAGGACTTACAATATCTAGTCTGATCTTCAGGTAATGATAAGTGAGGTCATATTCTGCTTTCTAAATGGTTTTTGGTCCTAAATTATTTCACAAATGGAATATTTAAATGCAAAACCACAGCCACACCTTGAGAAATATGTTGCTCTAAAACTAATACATCTATTACAATGTATAACATTCTCATTCTCATTTACTTACCTACCCAACTTACTCCCAGTGATTCTATAGAGGCTGCAGCAATGACTTCACAACTTCAGTGCACATGACTGCTGAAGCCAACCAATCATTGGGCTTAACGCCTCATGTTTTACTTTGGCAAAACCGCTGAGCCTAGTGATTGGGTGCAGAGGTCACATATACTGTTCAGCGGTCACATTTACTGTTCTTGTGATGTCACCATTGCAGCCTGTAAAGAATCACGAGGAGCAGCAGCAAAAAATTAGCACAATGTATTTCTATGTGAAAATGTTGACTTACCATTGTGGTCTTAAAGTTGTAGTCCTATGTCTGTGGCTGCGAAACGAGACTATCTGCAGAAGCACCTAGTGAGTATGTTTTCTGTGCACTGTTGCAATTGATCAGATTGAATTTCCTGCAGTAGCACAGTTATGTAACACTCCAGATGTCATTTGTCAGATGTTACATTAGGGTATGAGAAATGTGCTGATGACAAAACTTTAACACTTTGCTTTCAACAAACCATGCTGAGTATTTAAGCTAGAGAAAATATTTCAGCATGTAGTTCTGTCATCCTTGTTGAGCCATAAACCACCTGACAAGCACTATGAATAATGATAAAAACTCACTACAGTGAAATTAATTTTTTTTCCACCAGTATGTTATTGAATAACATAGTTTAAGGCCAGGTTCTGACAGCCATACTAAAACTCTGTCCAATCATGTCCTCAAATTGCTGACGTCACTGCCTCCGTGTTCAGGTCTGCGTGCAACTCTGCAAGGCTGACAACAAGTGCAGGATCTGCCCGCTACTTACATGCACTAGTCTGATCCATAAAAAGGAGCAGAATAATGCATCCTCGCAGGCTGTAATGGGTGTGTGCACTCTCCGTGGAAGTGCACACTGACAGCACACATCCGTTTAACTCCCTCTGGCTAGCGTTCCTATAATACCTGAGTGATCTTGCAGATTTTGCTTTGGATTTTGTATTCATGGTGAAAATTACCTTTATCACACTGACAGAGGATGAAATCTGAAGTGGAATATAGCAGCAAAATTTGAAATGCAGCAGATCCCAAAATGCACATAGCAGGTCAATTTCCATGTAGGAAATTCAGCTGCATGTGAGTGAGTTTTTTAAAAACTTCTCTAAATTCCTGCTACTAGCTTGGCCCGTGAGAAATTTTCGCACATTGGTCGTCGGGGGCGCAGGCAATTTCAGAAAAAGCAATCTGGTCAAATGTAAATGTATTTCATGAGATGATGAACACAGACAGGTATTTTTATATGTAGATTGGTAATACAATAAATTGGTTTGATAAGTAGAGGCCAAAACAGGTCTTGAGCTGCCACCTGCAGGTCATTGTTTCTTTCTGCAGGTTTATGAAAATGAATGTTTAAACTGTATTTAGTGATAAAATCATGAATGTGTGGTTTGTTTGGCTCTTTTCTTGCTGAAGGGGGCAAGTTTACCTTTCAAATGGTGTATCATTTGTGTGTGTGGGGCAAAGTAATCACTGAAAAAGCAGTGCATGTTTACAAATGTGTTTGCATATGTGACTCACCTGCAGTGAAGTGTGCAATCCTCCAATGTGCCTGAAATAGGCTGGGCAAGCACTTGGGCAAGCTGGAAAGACCCCAAGGCAAATGTTTGGATTTGTTTGTGATGTCTGTAAGCAGCTTTGTGGTAGTGTGCTTTGGGGTAGTGTGCTGCCACCTGCAGGTCATTCGACTTTTCAAATGTTGTATCATTTGTTTACGTGGGTGGAGTATGATGGAGTAAGAGTGCAATTCAATAGGCAGTGCATGTTTACAAATGTGTTTGCATATGTGACTCACCTGCAGTGAAGTGTGTGTGCAATCCTCCAATTTGGCTGAAATAGGCTTGGCAAGTAGTTAGGCAAGCTGGAAAGCCCCCAAGGCAAATGTTTGGATTTGTTTGTGATGTCTGTAAGCACCTTTGTGGTAGTGTGCTTTGGGGTAGTGTGGTGCCACCTGCTTGTCATTTTTCCTTACTGCAGGTTTGTGAAAATTAATGTTTAAACTGTATTTTAAGATCAAATCGTGGATGTGTGGTTTGTTTGGCTATTTTCTTGCTGAAGGGGGCAAGTTTAAATTTCAAATGGTGTATCATTTGTGTGTGGGTGCAGTATGAACATAGATACAAAGTAATTATCGAAAAACAGTGTTTAGAAATAATAGAATAGATTGATCTGCTGCAGAAATTACCTTTAGAAATTAGCAGTTAAAATCCACAGATTGCCCATGCTTTATGGATCCTAAATTGTCTGTTAGGCTAAGTTGAATAAGGTAAATTGGTGTGCACTCAGTCTGAAAGAGCGAGGTGCTGGTGTAGTGGACTATATAAGTCCCTAGCATCAAGAGTTTATAATACACAGCACACTCTGGAGGTTATATAATTTTATTCACGAGACATCAAAGGGAGCAAAACAAATATGTAGAAAGCTACCGGGAATTATATGACGTTTCGACCCTCCCAAGTCTTACTCATAAAGTCGCTAAAAGATAAAACAGAAATAAATATAAATAACAACAAAAAATATATGCATGTGCGTTTATATACATGTTACACCAAAAAGAAACAGAATAAAATAAACACCCACATGTTGGTTGCGGTGTAATTAATAGCAACCATAGAACATAATAAGCATCAACTGTTCACCCAAGTGATTAGAAAAACAAAGAGATAATGGAGCCAGGTGCATAGAATATAGAAAGTACCAGCTGCCCATCGATTCAAGTGGAAATTAGAGCAGGAGGCCAAAGAGCTTTGCTGCAATGTAGTCAGTAAGGAGAAGGATATAAGATATTGGGAGAAAGTTTGGGATTACCTTATGTAAGCTTTTCAGGGGATATAGCTCTGGGATCGCCGTCCGGGTAGACGGAGTGGCACGGAAACAGTTCATTCACAGACAGCAGTTCTGGTAAAAACTGGCCGCAACCAGTTTTATTAAAGTCCACAGCAAACAGAACATAATCAAAACCAAATCATAAACATAAGCCCTGGGCTTGTCCAGCCACTTACTACACTTAGATAGATTTCCCTCTCTATCCGGGTCCAGACTCTAACAGCCTGTCCCCAAAACAACACATATGTTCAGTAGTTACCAGCATGGAGGTTCGCAGAGGCTCCTCTTTGTGTCTAAAGGCATATCCAGCGTCCAGACTTGAGAGAGCTCCCCTCCTATTCAGCAGCTATCCGCATGGATTCTCACAGAGACTACTCCTGTGTCCGGGGTACATCGAGCACCCAGACTGAGACAGCTCATACTCCTGGAGACTCCTTCTTGTGCCTGGACTCCTTGTCCAGACTAAGCGAGCTCTCTGTCTGTGTTCGCAGACACCTACTTCTGGTCTCCTAATTAACAGCTGAGTGGTTTCAGGCCTGAGCTGCAAGTGTGTACTGAATGTAAGGTGTAGTGACCTTTCTCTACCACTAGGTTTACAAAGCCATACATTTCCCTTATACCAGTCAGCAAAGTATCTAGGTGAAATGTATACCCCATTCAACACACATACTCTCACTGTCTCACATATCCCCCCCCTCTTCTCCAGACCGGAGGGCTGGTCATCCAGACCGGAGGGCTGGTCAACAATCCAAAAGAGACAGTGAACTCTGGACCAGTCATGGCCCTCATCAGCTTCATCTTCACTACTGTCATCTGTATCTTCACCTGAGCCATAGCCAACATCAGCTTTCTCTTCATCTGAAGCATCCGCACTACCCTGTACCCTCCCAGGCTTATGCTCTCTGCGGGCCTCGGGTATCCTGCACGGTTTCATCTTGACCTTAGGGCCGGGCTCAGTTTCGATATAGTGCCTGGCCAGAGAAGTACGACCCGGCACATCAGAACACTTCTGCTGACTCTTCCTCAGAACCTCACGTACCTCCTGTCCTTGGTGCACTGACCATGTGTCACCAACTATCATAGAAGGTATAGGGGGTTTTTCACTTTTCTCTAGTTCCCCTTGAACCCTCTTTAGCACATCTATTTTCTTGAATATCGGTTGACTCATAAAGTCTATTTCACAGACCTTAAGCTCCTCTGCCATGGTCTCTGACCATTTTAAGCTTCACTGTTCAAATGATTGGCACTGTAGAAGGAGCTGATCGTTTTTCTTTTGCAGTACACATAATTCATCCGCTAAGTCTCCAGCTGAATTGTAATGTTCTACCGTGACAACAGCATTCTTATATAGAGCCTTAGACTTATTGAGCAGCATTTGCTCTTGCAACGAAGAGATTCCCTGTATCCTTCCTTTTACTTCATTGACCTTCTCACGAAGATGCTCATGGCTTTCATCACACTCCTTCATCACAGTTTGGAGTTTTTTCTGAGAAGTCATCAATTCATCTAGTACCTGTTGGACGTCTTTTATGTCTTCGGCCCCTTCTTCAGGCTCTTCTGGTAGAACATGCTCAGAAGCCCTACCGTCAGTCTTACATTCTACCTCTTCAGTCACATCATTATGGTCTCCAATATTTCCATTTATTCCGGCTTTCAAGTTCTCCTTGATAGCTGCATCTGTATACTCAGAACCCGCCGGATTCTTCTCTTCCACCACGTTCTGCATCCCATCTGAGCTCCCGTGTGTCTGCAGCGGCAACGGAGTGACACATCGCTTTTCCCATTTGTTGGGACGTGGCTCCGATGTAGACTCCTTGAAAGTGCGCTTGAGCTCACCAACGCCAGCCTGATGTCTCAAAATCTCATCTTGTGACTTATCCAGATCCTTGGTGTCACTCGGGAACACCGCTGGGGCTCCGGGCGCCGAACTTCCAGCCTGAGCTTCACGAGTTGCAGCTACTGATCCGAACCGTAACCCGTCCACGCCGCTGTCTTCGGCAGAAACAGATTCCTGGACAGAGTCAGTCCCCATATCTTCAGTCTTGTTCCTCACAGCTTCACTTGAGACCTCAGCTTCTGATGAGGCATCTGGCTTGGTGACTACCACTTCTATGGCTTTTTCCACCTCTGCAGCATCTCCCTCAGAGTCCTTGGCACGATACAGATCCACACCATACCTTGGTAACTTCACATTTCCAACAGCATCTTCTTGGGCTGTGTTCAGTTTCAGAGTCCTGCCTTTAAAGCTCAGCTCTCCTCCTTTCACCTTAGTCTTCGCCAGGGAACCGGCCAACTGTAAAACATCTTCAGATGCCATCTTCTGTCCGGCTGTAAGGTCAGCATCAGCCTTCCTCTCAGGACTCTCAACCTCCTCTGCTACCATGCCTTCCTCATTTGCACTGGTTGCTTGATTGTCATCAGATGATTCACTATCACTACCACTATCCCTGTCTGACCCCTTTTTCTCAGCCACATCTGGCTCACTTTCAGGGTTATACACTTCATTTTCATTCACATCCTGCTCACTGTCAGGGTTATACAATTCATTCTCATTCACATCCTGCTCACTTTCAGGGTTATACACTTCATTTTCATTCACATCCTGCTCACTGTCAGGGTTATACAATTCATTCTCATTCACATCTTGATCTGGAACCTTAGTTAACATGTCATCCACAACATTAACTTCACCACCTGGTCCCTGGTTTCCCTCAGGTGGTCCCTCAAGTATGTGACTATGTGACAACCCCAGCACTATACTTCCATATAGCTCAGGTACTAGGAGCTGGCTCACGACCTCTCCCTGGACTTCAGTGTCCCTATACAACAGGTGAGTGTTTATGGCAACATGAGGAAACCTCTCCTCAGAGCCAGGCTCTTGGGAAACCTCATTTAGAACAATTATATTTTCCTGTGCCATTTTAAGAGTGGGGTCTCGCCATTGTTCACTCTCAAAATTGTCACAGGACACAGGTAAGTCAGGGACACTCGGTTCCCGAGAACCACCATCCTCGTCTCCCACCATCACCTGCAAAGGAATTTCATCTCTATCACAGTCATCATCACTATCAATATCATTATCATGATTATGATCAGTATCATCATCACTATCATGATCATCATCATTATCAGCATCAGCATCATTATCATGGTCATCATCATTATCATGATCATCATCATCATTATCATCATCATCATCATCATTATCACATAAGTTTAACGGCCCACTAGCATTGTGTTCCGCCCCTCGGGACTGCGCACCCTCAGTAGGAGCTTCATCACACTGTCCATCAGAAACATTTTTCCCCCAGAGATCCTTAGACCGGGGAAAGTCATTACCCAATATGACGGGGTGCACCAGGTTCTTCACTACCCCCACTTCACATGAAACCTCCCCGCGTTTGGGGATCAAGTCCACGGCAGTCTCTGGGTAGACTTTGGTGTCTCCATGGATGCACACCACACTCAGGTGTTTATCAGGGATGAAGTCCCTATCAATCAGGCTGTCACATACGGAAGTCACTGGACTCTCTGAGTCCAAGAGGGCCTGTGCTGGGCAGTCATTTACAACCACCGGGACCCCTGTGGTCCAGTCTCTTCGGCTGAGGTGGACACACACACAGGCTCTGCGCAGGGAGAGAGGGATCCGCCAACATCACAACACATAGGCTCCCCCTCTATTGGACAGTTGGCTGCAATTTCACGACATCTCCAACACTGTCCATCACACGTTCCCACCCATATGTCCCCTCGGGCCTGAACCCGCTTATCAGCACACCCCATGTCCCCAACAGCTGGAACGCTCTTACCGGGAGAGTTCGGCGTCCAGGAACTCTGAAGTGACGACCTCTCAGACGGCTGGTCACGGAGGCAGCCTTTGGTAGCGGAGGCCCTCTCCCTCAGGCTGACCAGACGAGTGCCGTCCTGGTGGTCTCGTTGTCCGACCTCCGGCTGTACCTCAGGAGGATGTGCGCGGGTGTAGCGGTCCACTATCACCCACTTTCCCCATGAGCAGGGTTGCCGACGGCAGACTCCCAACTGCATCTCCAGTCATGGACTCCTCTGGCACGGACTGCCACCGTAACACCCAGCCGGGCAAGAATCTCCGCTTTCAGCTTGGCATAGTCTTGGCTGTCCTGCTCGCTCAGGTCAGCATAGGCCCTTTGGGGTTCTCCAGTCAGATAGGGTGCGACCATTATGGCCCATTCAGATAGGGGCAGATTCTCCTCTGCCAGTCCCTCAAACCTAGTGAGATATGCCTCCACATCGTCACGAGGTGTCATCTTTTTCAGGGACTGTCTTACCGCCTTCTTTACAGCGGACAATGCAGGTGACTTTGCAACATTACTTTGGGACGATGCGCTGCAAGTCTTTTGTAGTGCTGCAACCTGCTCAAAAAACAACCGGTTATTCTCCTGCTGCTGCAGGAATTGCTGCTGGGCCTGCTGCATGTGCTGCTGGTGCTGCAGGCGCTGCCGCTCCATGCTCTACTGCATGCTTCGCTGGGCCTGGACCAGGTACTCAACGAGCTCCTCCATACTGCCGGACTTATCTGTCTCAACCACGGCAGTCTTATGTTGCACATTAACTTGCGCCATTTGTTCAAACAGCGCCTCCATGCTGTCATCCATGCTGTCAGACTTCTCTGTCTCAACAACGGCAGTCTTCACTCAAGACATACACACTCCACAGTCTTTTCCACAGAAAATTCAGCCTTGCTGTGCAGACACTTTTTTTTTTCTTTGCAAAGTCTATTAGGGCTACTGTCTCTTTAAGACTGCACCAACAGACGTTTCTCCCTGCTGACACACTTTTTTTTTTCTCTGCAAACTCTATTAGGGCCACTGTCTCTTTAAGACTGCTCCAACAGACGTTTCTCTTTTTTTTTTTTTTTTTTTTCTCTGACACACTTTTTTTTTTCTCTCTCTGCTGCTGCTTCAACAGACTTCACCTTTTATTGCTGTCTCTCGCCACTGTGCTGCACGCACATTCTAGCACCAATTGTAAGCTTTTCAGGGGATATAGCTCTGGGATCGCCGTCCGGGTAGACGGAGTGGCACGGAAACAGTTCATTCACAGACAGCAGTTCTGGTAAAAACTGGCCGCAACCAGTTTTATTAAAGTCCACAGCAAACAGAACATAATCAAAACCAAATCATAAACATAAGCCCTGGGCTTGTCCAGCCACTTACTACACTTAGATAGATTTCCCTCTCTATCCGGGTCCAGACTCTAACAGCCTGTCCCCAAAACAACACATATGTTCAGTAGTTACCAGCATGGAGGTTCGCAGAGGCTCCTCTTTGTGTCTAAAGGCATATCCAACGTCCAGACTTGAGAGAGCTCCCCTCCTATTCAGCAGCTATTCGCATGGATTCTCACAGAGACTACTCCTGTGTCCGGGGTACATCGAGCACCCAGACTGAGACAGCTCATACTCCTGGAGACTCCTTCTTGTGCCTGGACTCCTTGTCCAGACTAAGCGAGCTCTCTGTCTGTGTTTGCAGACACCTACTTCTGGTCTCCTAATTAACAGCTGAGTGGTTTCAGGCCTGAGCTGCAAGTGTGTACTGAATGTAAGGTGTAGTGACCTTTCTCTACCACTAAGTTTACAAAGCCATACATTTCCCTTATACCAGTCAGCAAAGTATCTAGGTGAAATGTACACCCCATTCAACACACATACTCTCACTGTCTCACACTTAGTACAGAGATAATATGCAGATTGCAGAATCGCCAAGGAATGTGGGAATTCTGTAGGGAATTATAAAAGTTAATGTATTGTAATAGAATAAAAAGGACCCCAATGTGCGTGTGAACTAATACAAAGTAGGGAAAGAGATTACCTGTCAAGCTGTGTGTATAAGCGGCACTCCTGAACCTTGCTAGTGGAGGCGTGCTGTGTTCGTGGTGACTGCAGTCTTAAATGACGGCGGTAATAGCGGGGCCGGAAGTGCGTCTGTTTAAGGTTATTGTCACGCTGTCACTGCGTACAGGAGGTCAGGGTCCTATGCTGACCCTAAGCTGGGGCCCTGACTAATCCCTCTACCTGGAGGTACTGTTAATGGTACAGAGGTCCAGGCCGCCAGCGTAACCCTACCTCCTGAGAATCCCTGAACCTCAGTAATCTAGTCCTGAGAAGGACCCCGATCACAACAGTAGGGGACAGGGTAGTAAATGCTTATACACAGTACTAGACGAACGAGACAGTACAAGGGGAAAACCAAAAACCACCTTGCATACAAAAACTCACACCACAATAACAGAGGGAACACAAACGGGTAAGGAGATAAATGATAAAGCGAGGAAGGGAAAAAACCACACCGAGTACACTTCGCTCCAAACTCTTCAATACCACGATCCGCTCTGATGGTCTGTATGAAATGCTTTCACCGACAACTACCCTATCAGACCGGCAGGTATTTGAAGGAGTCCCAATACTGCAGAATTAACTGCAGCTGGGTGAGGCTGGGCCTCGTCTAGCACAGAGAGAGAGAATTATCTCCCTCACTGCTGAAAAACACCAAGCACCAAAAACTCAGCTGCGAGAAGTCAGGCTGTGCAATCGCGACGATCTTCGTGGCGACACACCCGTGACAGTACCCCCCCTTCTACGAGGGGCCTCCGGACCCTCAGGGCCAGGTTTATCCGGGTGAGACGTGTGGAAGGCCCGAATTAATCGTTCTGCGTTAATATCCGACGCAGGAACCCACATCCTCTCCTCAGGACCATACCCCTTCCAATGAACCAGGTACTGAAGGGACCGGCGATTAAAACATGAATCGACGACTTTCGATACCTGAAACTCCAAGTTACCATTGACCACCACTGGAGGAGGAGGTAAAGGTGACGGTATCACCGCGCCACATACCTCTTAAGCAACGATCTGTGGAACAAGTTGTGAATTTTAAACGTAGGGGGGAGGTCAAGACGGAATGCCACCGGATTAATTATAGAACTGATCCTGTACGGCCCGATGAACCTGGGACCCAGTTTCCAAGAGGGAACCTTAAGTTTTATATTCTTGGTAGACAACCATACCCGATCGTTCACACTTAGGTCCGGACCAGACACTCTCTTCCTATCAGCCATACGTTTGTATCGGTTCCCCATAGTACTCAGATTATTCAGCACCCCTCTCCACACTGAAGCGAGTGATGACGAAAATCGTTCCTCCTCAGGAACCCCCGAAGAGCCCCCCCTACTGAAAGTACAAAACTGCTGGTGAAAACCATATGCCCCAAAAAACGGGGACTTACCAGTGGACTCGCTCCGCCTAATATTAAGAGCAAACTCCGCCAGAGGTAAGAAAGAAGCCCAGTCCTCCTGGTTCTCTGACACAAACACCGGAGATATGTCTCCAAGCTCTGGTTCAGACGTTCCGTCTGACCATTGGTCTGAGGATGAAAAGCCGATGAAAACGATAAATGCATTCCCCGCCGTGTACAAAATGCCTTCCAGAATTTGGACACAAACTGAGACCCCCGATCCGACACTACATCGGAGGGTACCCCGTGAAGCCTCACAATCTCCCCAATGAACACCTGCGCAAGAGTTTTAGCATTAGGAAGAGCAGGAAGAGCGATAAAATGTGCCATCTTGCTGAACCTGTCCACTACAACGAGTATGACCGTTTTACCCGAAGACGGCGGGAGGTCCGTAATAAAGTCCATAGACAGATGAGTCCAAGGACGCTCCGGGATCTTCAAAGGTAAGAGGGCCCCAGACGGACGGGTATGTGGGGTCTTAGAGCTCGCACAAACCCCACAGGACACAACAAAAGTTACCACCTCCCTATGTAAGTTAGGCCACCAAAACCGACTCGAGAGGAGATCCACAGTTGCTTTACTCCCTGGGTGTCCTGCCAAAGCTGAGTTATGGTGTGCCTCGATCACCTTTTGTCGCAACTGATCTGGAACAAACAGTCTTCCTGGAGGTCCAACAGGGGCGTCCCCCTGAGCCTCCAATACCTCTTCCTCAAGCTCAGAGCATACTGCCGACACCACCACCCCCTCCAGAAGGATAGGAACCGGGTCATCCGTATTCCCGGCCCCAGGGAAACTACGAGATAAGGCATCCGCCTTTACATTTTTTGACCCCGGACGATATGTGACGACAAAATTAAACCTGGTAAAAAACAACGACCACCTAGCTTGTCTGGGATTCAGACGTTTTGCGGACTCAAGCTATAGCAGGTTCTTGTGATCGGTGATGACGGTGACCGGATGGACTGCCCCCTCCAAAAAATGGCGCTACTCCTCAAAAGCTAACTTAATGGCCAAGAGTTCCCTATTGCCGACATCGTAATTCCTCTCAGCGGACGACAATTTTTTAGAGAAAAAAGCGCACGGATGTCACTTACCAGGGGACTAACCTTGTTATAATACTGCTCCCACCCCTACCTCAGAAGCGTCTACCTCTACAATGAACGGCTGTGACGCATCAGGTTGAATGAGTATGGGTGCCGAGGCAAAACATTTTTTCAAGGAGGAGAATGCTTGACAAGCCTTGTCAGACCACCTAGAAAAATCCGTCCCTTTTTTTGTCATGTCTGTGAGAGGTTTAACCATGGACGAGAAATTACGAATGAATTTCCAGTAATAATTAGCAAACCCCAGGAAACGTTGTAGTGCCTTAAGATTCTCTGGCAGATCCCACTCAAGAACTGCCCGCACTGTCCCAGGGTCCATACGAAAACCGGATGCTGACACCAGGAAGCCTAAAAACTGGAGTTCCTGTACGGCGAACACACACTTTTCCCATTTGGCGTACAGTTTATTATCCCGCAAGATCTGTAACACCTGCCTAACATGCTCCTGATGAGACACAAGATCTGGCGAGTAAATTAAGATATCATCCAGATATATGACAACAAACTGTCCCACCAGGCGGCAAAAAATGTCATTAACAAAGTGTTGGAACACCGCCAGATCATTAGTCAGACCGAATGGCATGACAAGGTTCTCATAATGCCCCTCCGGAGTGTTAAACGCCGTCTTCCACTCATCCCCCTCCTTCATCCTAATCAGATTGTACGCCCCCTGAGATCCAACTTAGAGAACCATTTGGCGCCCACGATCTGATTGAAGAGATCTGGGATAAGTGGGAGCGGATACGGATCTCGGACCGTAATCCGATTAAGTTCACGGAAATCCAGGCAAGGGCGTAGGCCTCCATCTTTCTTCTTCACAAAGAAGAACCCCGCGGCCACCGGGGAAGATGAAGGTCTAATATGCCCCTTAGCCAAACTCTCTGAAATATAATCCTTCATGGCCTGCCTCTCAGGACCAGATAGGTTATACAACCTAGATTTAGGTAACTTGGCCCCAGGGAGCAGTTTTACAGAACAGTCATACACTCGATGAGGAGGTAGTTCCTGACACCCTTTCTCCGTGAATACATCCTCAAAATCCGCCAGAAATGGAGGTAAGACTCTAGGAGCGACCGCACCGATGACCGTATTCATGCAGTTTTTATTACAGAATTCACTCTATTGGCTTATCTTATCTCTCTGGATTGCCAATTAATAACCGGGTTATGCTTAGTTAACCAAGGAAGACCCAACACTATAGGAGTGGGAAGACCCTCCAACACGTAACAAGACAACAGTTCTTTATGTATCACCCCCACTTGAAGATTTATGTTATGCACTGCTTGCAAAAAACTTCACTGACCGAGAGGCCTGGCATCGATCGAGAATATGGGGACGGGTTTAGCCAACACACTCAATCGCATACCTTAAACCCGGCAAACAGAGTGTTCACCAGATTAGCCCCGGCCCCACTATCCAGAAGAACAGATATCCTCTCAGTTCTCGTACCCACCACCACCTCCGCCGGTACGAGAAACTGAGACGAACCTAGGGACGAAATACCTACTCCCAGATTGCTGTCCACCACACAACCTGGGATTAATAGTTTTCCGACGACCCTTTACTCTGCAAAGGATGGGATGGACACCCCCCAATAAAATGTCCCTTTCTCCCGCAGAAGAAACACCTTCCTGTTTTGTGGCGCACCGCCGGTCCCCTCCCCCGAAATGATGTCCCTCCTAACTGCATAGGCTCCTCTGGACTGACCAGGGGAACCTCCATATAAGGGGCCCTTGTAGAAGGTGGAGTCATCACAGGGGGCGGAGTTACCCCGCACCTCTCCCGAAGCCGTCTGTCAATGCGAATAGCAAGTGCCATAGCGGCTTCCAGTGACGCGGGAGGGTCATACTGTGCCAATACATCCTTTAATTTGTCAGATAAACCTTGACAAAACTGGCTCCTAAGAGCCGGGTCATTCCACTGGGTGTCCGTGGCCCACCTACGGAACTCCGAACAGAATTCCTCTGCCGGACGATCTCCCTGCTGCATCCTACGTAACTTAGATTCAGCAAGGGAAATCCGATCCGGGTCATCATATATGAGACCCAGAGCTGCGAAAAACCTATCCACTGACTGGAGTGCTGGGGAGCCCGGGGGAAGAGAGAACGCCCATGATTGTGGGTCCCCTTGTAGGAGCGAGATGACAATTCCCACCCTTTGTTCTTCACTCCCCGATGACCGTGGCCGCAGCCGAAAGTACAACTTACATGCCTCCCGGAAAACAAAAAACTTGTCCCGCTCCCCAGTAAACCTGTCAGCTACTTTAGGTTCAGGTCCGGCTTGCTCCGGGGGATACAAAACCTTGGACTTAACGTCCGCCAGCTCCATGGACAAACTCTGCAACTGCCGAGCTAGACTGGCTACTGGATCCATGGAGGCTGGAGAGAATCTTTAGTCGGTCGGTGAAAATGTCACGCTGTCACTGCGTACAGGAGGTCAGGGTCCTATGCTGACCCTAAGCTGGGGCCCTGGCTAATCCCTCTACCTGGAGGTACTGTTAATGGTACAGAGGTCCAGGCCGCCAGCGTAACCCTACGTCCTGAGAATCCCTGAACCTCAGTAATCTAGTCCTGAGAAGGACCCCGATCACAACAGTAGGGGACAGGGTAGTAAATGCTTATACACAGTACTAGACGAACGAGACAGTACAAGGGGAAAACCAAAAACCACCTTGCATACAAAAACTCACACCACAATAACAGAGGGAACACAAACGGGTAAGGAGATAAATGATAAAGCGAGGAAGGGAAAAAACCACACCGAGTACACTTCGCTCCAAACTCTTCAATACCACGATTCGCTCTGATGGTCTGTATGAAATGCCTTCACCGACAACTACCCTATCAGACCGGCAGGTATTTGAAGGAGTCCCAATACTGCAGAATTAACTGCAGCTGGGTGAGGCTGGGCCTCGTCTAGCACAGAGAGAGAGAATTAACTCCCTCACTGCCGAAAAACACCAAGCCAAAGCTCAGCTGCGAGAAGTCAGGCTGTGCAATCGCGACGATCTTCATGCTGTCGTCGCTGTTATCTCGTTAACCCTTTCCTCCTCGGAATGTGGTACCAGAGAGAATAAGACACAGACAAAAGTATGCGTCAATAAGCTCTGCTCTTTATTGCTAACAAAGGGATTTATATATATCCCATAAGCAGGAAGCGGAATTACCATATATGGTGTTTACACAACTTGCTACTAAATAGATAGAATACTGGTTTTACCTTGAAAACTCCATCCTTCCCTTAGCTTCCAGCACAGAGTGTCTTTTCATAACTCAGGCGGGGGGGGGGGGTTGTGTATTGTACAAAAAAGGAACATCTTATCTCAACTTCTGCTATGCATCAGCCTTTCTGACAAACCAAGGTCTTCTGAAGAAATGCTGATTTTAGCTCTAACATTCCCTCCTTTTGTTCCTTCATTTGATCAATACACATCTTCATACCTCCTCTGTGTCCTAGTACATCGTTTAATACACATCAAACAGATTTTTAAAGACTAAATAGATAGCAAGACATATCAATAAAACCTGTAGGCCAGCTTGTATTATCCCAGTCAGCCATCCCCCTATGCCTTTGAACCAATTTGCGGGGTTAAGAAAGGAGAAAGTATTTGCCCACCATGAATCTTGATTCTTCAGATTTGCCTCATCATATAGTTTCCTTAACTTTATGACATCCTCTAGCTTATGTTTAAGGGTTAAAACACTAGAATTATCAATATAATGACAACATGCAGGTCCAATAATCTGGCACATCCCTCCTTGAGCTGCAGTCAGGTAATCTAACATGAGGGTATGTTGGTTAGTAACAATAATTAGCTGGTTCTGTACTGCAAGGGACCCATTGAGGATATCTAAAATATCCCATATTTGATCATCTAGGTAATCTGTGGATTCTACCAACTTATCCCACGTCTGAGTTATCATAGGGTAGATGAATAATGCACTGAAAAATTTATTTGCTATCCCCATCTCCACTATGTGTGGTCTCCCATTTGGGTGAGGTCTATTGTCTGCAGATCGTTTATGTAGTGTATATTTTGGAATAGACAATGGATATTAATCTATCTGGAGTGATGAAATAGGTGGCTGGCAGTGTTGAGCATTCCGATACCGCAAGTATCGGGTATCGGCCGATATTCGCTGTATCGGAATTCCGATACTTAGTTCCGATATTTTTCCTATATCGTATACCGGAATCGGAAGTTCCCATAATTCTTTGAGAGGCACTGTGATTTTAGTCAGCCAATGAGGAATCCTACGAAGTGTGGGCACATCCTGTACTGCTGCGGTCATCTTAACTAATGGCATGGCTGTGATTGGCTGCTGAAATGATGTCAGAATGCACTATAAAAGGCGCCGCCGCCATTTTAGCGTCACTGTGCTGTGAACTCAGTTAGGGACAGAATGCTGCTCTGCTGACTCAGAGGGACAGTTAGAGATTGCGATTTTGTGTACTTTGCTTTAGGCAGGCTAGTTTACCAACCGCTGTGTAAAGCTTCCTTTTGCCTTGCAGTGTTGTTTTAACAGCTCTGTGCAAGGTGTGTGTGTGTGAGAGTGCAGGTGACGCTGCAGTTTGCTCTGCATCCAACGCTGTCTGTAGGCATCTGCACGTGTCACTCACAGACTCTTTTTTTTTTTCTTTAGTGTAATTCTAGCTGCTCCATTCAATAGAAATTATAGTGTGATGCGCTTCCATCCGTAAACAATACATTGGTTGCAAACACTATAGAAGTACAGAAAGGAGCCTTTCACAGATAGTGAACAGTTGTGTTTCAGTGTTCACTGCAGTCTGTGAGGTATTTATTTATTTTTTTTTAAAATGCAGATCACGCTCCAGTTACTTCTTCAACTAATGCTGCGTGTACTCTGCTGAGTGTCTGTCACTGGCTCATCCTTGTCATTTTTCTAAAATTGGTGCTGCTTTATTCTATTTTCAATTTACTAAAATCTATTAGTGTGACGCTCTTCCATCAAAATACAATACATTGCTTGCAAACATAATAGAAGTCCACAAAAAGGCCTTTCACAGCAAGTGAACAGTTGTGTTCAGTGTTCACTCTAGTCTGAGGTTTAAATTTTTGGTAGGAGTGTAGATCCCGCTCCACTTACTTCAACCACCGCTGCATGTACTCTGCTGAGTGTCTGTCACTGGCTCATCCTTGTCATTTTTCTAAAATTGGTGCTGCTTTATTCTATTTTCAATTTACTAAAATCTATTAGTGTGACGCTCTTCCATCAAAATACAATACATTGCTTGCAAACATAATAGAAGTCCACAAAAAGGCCTTTCACAGCAAGTGAACAGTTGTGTTCAGTGTTCACTCTAGTCTGAGGTTTAAATTTTTCGTAGGAGTGTAGATCCCGCTCCACTTACTTCAACCACCGCTGCGTGTACTCTGCTGAGTGTCTGTCACTGGCTCATCATTGTCATTTTTCTCGAATTGGTGCTGCTACATTCTATTTCAAATAATTCAAATCTATTACTGTGACGTGCTTCCATCCGTATACAATACATTGGTTTCAAACACTATAGAAGTACACAAAGGGCGCTTTCACAGCTAGTGAACATGGGTTTTTAATTTTGAACTAAAATATGTATTTTTTCAAATGACACAAATATAAGTAATGTTGAAGAGGAATAGTCCTACATCCATTGTTTGCACAATATTACAGGTGTACATCACGTCCCTTAATCAACAATGTATTATTATATTTACTTGTATGCTTTTATTTAAAAGCCAAGAACACAGAAGGATAACCTTCGCACTGCAGCTGTTGTCAAAGTTCAACCCACGTTATGCACTTCCAACATTGCAGCATTTGAGGCATGATGTGAGTTGGATTTGTCAAAGTTATGGAGTGAGAAGGTTCACCATCAGTACCCTATAGCATAAGTATGCTTTTGTGTTAGCATTTGTGTTAGATATGTGGATATCTGCCATAATATGTCACAATTATTTAGTTACAGATTTGATACCAACACTAATCATTGAATGGTTTTAAATGTGACGTTTGACTTGTTTACAGCTTAGAAATAAGGGTGTAGCCTGATATCTATGTGTAGCACTAGCCACTTTAACATGTCATGTTTTTTTCAACATGTGTAGCTAGGTAGCAGTAATTTTTGCCGGACACACAGCAGGGAACAGCAGGCGTTACTGAACCCCACAAACACATCATCGATTGTTTTGATCTGTGCATCCAACACTTCTGAGCCCAGGGTCAAGGAGGGTGTAGGCTGAGGCCTAGTATGAGATGTTTGAACTTTAATTTTAACTTTAATTTGGAGTTAGCAGCATTAATTTTTGTCAGACACACAGCAGGGGAACAGCAGGCGTTACTGAACCCCACTATCACTATAGCTTGTGTATTGGTCTGTGGACACGACACTTCTGAGCAGCAACTGGCAGTGTTGTAGCCCAGGGAGTATAGTTCAGGTGGTAGAAAGATGAACATAACAGGAGACATGGAAAACGTTGCCAACCAGTTAGTTAATCTGAAACCGGACAGGCAAATTCAGGTGAGATTCATGCCTAGTTCATTTTCAGAAAAGTAAGCCGTTCTACATTATCGGAGGAGACATTATATACCAAAGGAAAGAAGTATAGACTCCATCATTTATAAAACTACAAAAAACTTTATTAATAGGAAATACAATGCCAACAATAATGGCACACAATACAGAGTAAAAAATGGAGGCAATAAACTGCGGGTATAGATGCAGGGGTTGCACAGAATCGGTTCACCATTCAAGATTAAAGAAAATATTTATATGTCACATAATTCACTATAAATTGCACTTTATAGGCTCCATTGTAATAATCAGATGCAGATATTATTATTATTCTTCTTTATGTCACAGGATATTATTTGTGCATTGGTTAATTTTACCGTTGCATTCAATTGTCATATCGTCACTTCTTGATTTGTTTCACTGTTTTTTTCTGTAGCACACTCTCACAAAATGTCCACCTAGTTGGTCTCCAAAAAGATGGCCGCTGTGGTGCGCGCATGCGCCGTACTCACGCGCCGCCTCTATCTTCTTTCTGGCTGTCGATGACGCTGCAGGCGCATAACAATGACGTCATGAGGCGAGATTTCGCCCACATGCGCATGGAGCAGCGACGGCCGGAGGGAAGGAGGTGGTAATTACTCGGCGTGTGATGTCAGACGCATGTGCGCCGCTACACACCGGCAATATCTTAATTATGGCTAGCATATAAAAACCCTGGTGTTATGGCAATTAGCATCCCCTTTTGAGAAAGCACTGCCGCGAAACGCGCGTCAGGGGGTCGTGGGGGACGCACAGTCTAACCGTCTGATATGGGTAAGACATGGGTACGAACTTGTGATAAATTATAGGGTGCATATGGCACTATACCTGGATAATATTGATCCTAGGGGTCTTTAATACCATTTATTGTTATATGTGATATGCATTCCCCATTTGTACAACTTTAGTGCTATAATTATATGTTCTGTTTTACCCTGGTTACTAATCAGTCTGTGCAACCCCTGCATCTATACCCGCAGTTTATTGCCTCCATTTTTTACTCTGTATTGTGTGCCATTATTGTTGGCATTGTATTTCCTATTAATAAAGTTTTTTGTAGTTTTATAAATGATGGAGTCTATACTTCTTTCCTTTGGTATATAATGTTAACTCTTTGGAGTAGCTCATCTTTACTTATGGGCCATGGGGCCAAATTTGGGATGAAGCAATTTTGCTTCGGTAGTACTATACTCATACTGTTGTATATGACATTGTTTCTTAATTGTCATTTCTGTGTGTTCACAGCTTCTAGTCATAAACAAATGGATTATCGTGCGAGAGACCAAACATGGTTATCTCACCTTCAGGAGGTTTTTAAGGAGGATACTGCTGGTATTTGTACTGTGAATGGTGGTGATTCTAAAGAAAAAATTGTTAAATTGAGGACGTTGTTGCATCGGCGCACGAGACTGTGGTGGAACAAGGCGTCCTTGGGACAGTATTTAGCCCGTGCTTTAATTCCGAGAGGGCTACGTGTGCAAATCTTCCCGGCATTTCCTATTGAGGATGATAAATTCAAAAAGGAATGGGAGGATACTGCCACAAAATGCTCTCGGAGATTTATGGAATTGCTAATCCAGTCTGATGAAGTGAAATTGGTAGAGTTGGAGAAAGAGATTGACACCATTCAGACAAAGTTGAAAGATGAATTGAGTGATGATGCCTTGGAGAAGTTAAATGGGGACCTAGACAAAGATCTCATAAAGTGGGAACAGGAGATCTGTAACACTAAATCTAAAAAATTACAAAGGGACAATTTGGATTCCTTAGAAAATCGAGTTTATAAATGGAGGAATAGGGGGAATAAATCGCGTCCCATACCACAATCACGATCAGGATCTCTATCCTCTTTAACGTCAGCAGATGATGCTAGCATTAGATCAGACCAAACGTCTAGTGCAAGTACCAGTACTAATAGGACTGGAATTTCTACAAGAAGCACCAGAGGTCGTTATACAAACAATAATAGGAAAAGACATCTTACTTCTCCAGTTTTTGAACGCAAAAAGAAAATTCGAATTTACAGGTAATTAATTTATCCACACATACTTTGTCTGAAACTCAATTAGATGTACTGAAGTTGGGGTTAAACTTTGTACCTAATAATGGTTTTGATTTTTTTACAGTCTTAAAAGACTTGCATTTATTTTGTCGCAAAATAGTCCTCCGGAAATTACATCATCATGCAGACGATAATTTAAGTGTGACTGAACAACAGACCCTAAATGATCTGGAGGACCTGTTAAACGAACAACTCCCTAATGATGTAGGTATATTGCCATGGTCAATTACGCCACGATCACAAACTTTCCCCCCTTGTCAGTCTGTCCACAGGTAGATATCTTTTGTAAATTAGTAACGGAGGTCCTAAAGAAAGTGTCCAATAAAATCTGTAATGATAATTTGACACACATGCAGAGACGTGCCTTGGATGAATTGCAGGCAATTGACTCAGTGGTTATAAAACCGGCTGACAAGGGGGGGAACGTGGTGATCTGGCCTATTGAAAACTATGAGAAAGAGGCATTTCGCCAGCTTAGAGACAAACATACATATCGAGTGTTACCTCAGAATCCAACTCTACCATTTTCTTTAGAATTGAAAAAAATTCTTGATTATGCAGATGAGCAGGGCCTTGTCCCAAGGAAAGTCTTGGACGTTCTGTTGCCTAAATATCCTAAGGTGCCTACTTTTTATTTAATACCTAAGGTACATAAAGATGCCCAGAATCCACCTGGGAGGCCAATTGTCTCTGGCATAGGAGGGTTGAGTGAGAACGTTTGTAAGTATATTGATCATCATTTGAAACCTTTGGTCGAAACACTCCCCTCCTATGTCAGAGACACAACTGATATCCTCACCAAGGTTGACGGACTCTTTCTCGAAGCAGACATGCTTTTGGTGACCATTGACATTGAGTCTTTATACACGTCTATCAGACATGATGATGGGCTTCGGGCTGTTCGTTTTTTTCTTGAAGCTGCCAACTGGGATGGCCATTTTTTGGAATTTATTTTGGATTTATTGGAATTTGTTTTGACAAAAAATTTTTTTGTATTTAAAGATAAATTTTATTTGCAGACACAGGGGACTGCCATGGGCGCGGCGTGCGCTCCGTCATATGCAAACCTGTTTCTGGGCTTTTGGGAGAGGCAGGTTTTCTTTGGTGACGGAGCGCACGCCGCGGACCCAGTGGTAGGATGGTTTCGGTATATTGACGATGTGCTCATGGTTTGGAAGGGGAATGAGGCCAGCCTATCTCAATTTATGCAGTACCTCAATGAAAATTCCTTTAATCTTAAGTTTACCTTCAAATATCATACCAAATTTATTGATTTTTTTGATGTTACTTTGTGTGTGGCGGAGGATGGCTCTATTGAAACAGATTTATTTCGGAAGGAGACTGCTGTCAATTCTCTTCTACACGCCTCCTCCGCACATAACTCATCCGTGATTAAAGCCATCCCAGTTGGGCAATTTTTGAGAAATAGACGAACCTGTTCCACTATGACCCGCTTCGAGCAACAGTCCGTCATCCTTGCGGAGCGCTTCAGAGATAGGGGTTATAGTAATCGCTCCATAAAGGCTGGTTATATACGTGCTAAGCGGACAAGGAGAGAGGATCTTTTGGTCACAACAGGGAGGAAAAATTTGAAACAATCTAATAAACTAAGATTTGTCTCTACTTCTAATTGTCGCTGGGATCAGATTCAGGACATATTAAACAAACATTGGCCTGTATTGCAGACGGATGCTGTTCTAGCGGCCAATTTGACCCAATTCCCTGCATTGACACAGCGAAGAGGTAGGAACCTCAAGGATTATTTGGTCAAAAGCCATTATGTGGCGAAACCACAATCTTTTTTCCACATATCCAACCCACGAGTGGGCTGTTTCCCATGCGGCTCGTGTGTCGCGTGCCCTAATATTCTCAGGTGTGGGACCTTCAAAAAATCTGATGGGAGCAAGGAGTATACGATTAGAGATTACATTTCATGTAGTACTACACATGTGGTTTATTACGCCACATGCCCTTGCCCCCTCATATATGTGGGTCTCACATCGAGGGAATTAAAAATTAGGACACGTGAGCACGTACGGGATATCGTGGCCGCTAGGGAAACTGCAGATGTTGGGGAATTAAAAACGTTGCCTCGACATTTTGTTTGTGTCATGGATCTGATCCCAGTGGACTCAAAATTAGGGGTATTGACAAAGTTCGTGGGGGTGTCAGGGGTGGCAATCTTAATCGTATTTTGGCTCACGTGAATGTAGATGGATGGTCACCCTTGACACGGTTGCACCTAGGGGCCTTAACGAAAAATTGACTTTTGTGCCATTTTTGTAAAATCGAGTAGATATGTATCCACCGCAGTCTCGTGCGCTAAGTTTTGTAAACGTCCTTTTGCATTAATAATATGTGAATTTATCCACCACGTTTTTATTATCTATTTTAATATTTGTCATTTCTTCAGTTTTTCTTATTTAGTTCATTAATGTCGGTGTATTGTTATTATGGAGATTCTCTAGAAAGTGATGCTTTCCTGCTGAGATTTATGCTGGTTGGACAATGGGACACAGAATCGTTTCACCATTCAAGATTAAAGAAAATATTTATATGTCACATAATTCACTATAAATTGCACTTTATAGGCTCCATTGTAATAATCAGATGCAGATATTATTATTATTCTTCTTTATGTCACAGGATATTATTTGTGCATTGGTTAATTTTACCGTTGCATTCAATTGTCATATCGTCACTTCTTGATTTGTTTCACTGTTTTTTTCTGTAGCACACTCTCACAAAATGTCCACCTAGTTGGTCTCCAAAAAGATGGCCGCTGTGGTGCGCGCATGCGCCGTACTCACGCACCGCCTCTATCTTCTTTCTGGCTGTCGATGACGCTGCAGGCGCATAACAATGACGTCATGAGGCGAGATTTCGCCCACATGCGCATGGAGCAGCGACGGCCGGAGGGAAGGAGGTGGTAATTACTCGGCGTGTGATGTCAGACGCATGTGCGCCGCTACACACCGGCAATATCTTAATTATGGCTAGCATATAAAAACCCTGGTGTTATGGCAATTAGCATCCCCTTTTGAGAAAGCACTGCCGTGAAACGCGCGTCAGGGGGTCGTGGGGGACGCACAGTCTAACCGTCTGATATGGGTAAGACATGGGTACGAACTTGTGATAAATTATAGGGCGCATATGGCACTATACCTGGATAATATTGATCCTAGGGGTCTTTAATACCATTTATTGTTATATGTGATATGCATTCCCCATTTGTACAACTTTAGTGCTATAATTATATGTTCTGTTTTACCCTGGTTACTAATCAGTCTGTGCAACCCCTGCATCTATACCCGCAGTTTATTGCCTCCATTTTTTACTCTGTATTGTGTGCCATTATTGTTGGCATTGTATTTCCTATTAATAAAGTTTTTTGTAGTTTTATAAATGATGGAGTCTATACTTCTTTCCTTTGGTATATAATGTTAACTCTTTGGAGTAGCTCATCTTTACTTATGGGCCATGGGGCCAAATTTGGGATGAAGCAATTTTGCTTCGGTAGTACTATACTCATACTGTTGTATATGACATTGTTTCTTAATTATCGGAGGAGAGTCGCATGCAACGGTCTGTTAGTACACCACCTGCAGCAGTAAAGACGCGCTCCGATAATACACTGGCAGCAGGGCAAGCCAGCACCTCCAATGCATACTGGCTAAGCTCTGGCCATGTATCCAGCTTAGAGACAACAAACTTGAATGGGGAAGAGCCATCTGGGAGTACACTGAGAGGGCAAGACATGTAGTCTGTCACCATCTTACGGAAATGTTGCCTCCTGCTGACTGGAGCCGTCTCGGATGGTGTAGACATTGGTGGCGCTGCCACAAAACTTTGCCACATTTGGAACATACTGTTCTTGCCCTGTGCAGAGGCGCTGCTTGTGCTCCCTCTTGTTGCAGAGCTGTCTCCACTGCCTCGACGCACAGAGCTGCTTTGTAAAGCAGTAGCAGCAGCAGTGCTCTCGGCTGGAATGGAGAACATTATGGATTGCACCAGTGTGTCTTGGTACTTCCGCATTTTACGCTCCCGGTTCAACGGTGTGATGAGGCTTTGTAAGTTGTCCCGGTAGCGAGGGTCTAGGAGGGTGTACAGCCAATAATCAGACGTGGTGTGAATGTGTTTGATGCGGCGGTCGTTTCTCAGGCACTGCAGCATGAAATCAACCATGTGCTGCAGACTCCCAACTGGCCAAGAAACGTTGTCCCCTACAAGAGGCGTCATCTCTGCCTGCTGTGCATCACCCCACCCTTGGTCTACATACTGACTAGAGCATTGTCTACCTCCCTCTGGAGCGATGTCTTCCTCCTCCATTGACTCCTCCTCATCCTCCTCACAAAGTCCTTCAAATACATAAAAATTT
Source organism: Oophaga sylvatica (assembly GCA_033576555.1). Taxonomy (NCBI): domain Eukaryota; kingdom Metazoa; phylum Chordata; class Amphibia; order Anura; family Dendrobatidae; genus Oophaga; species Oophaga sylvatica. The sequence goes on from JARQOD010000009.1 coordinate 162,324,688, forward strand.
ACAAAATTTAAAACTCAAAATTTAAAAACATTGTATCATAATTCTGTAACATCACTTTATGGAAACACAATAGCATTACAAAAGGATAGACAAAAACTGTACATTATGTGCTTTGTAAATACATTAAAAGTTTGGAATGGTTATGAAATATAGACAGCGACTCTGGAGGTTCAATTGTTGATACAGCATGGTACTTTGAAAGTCCTCCAGCCCTTTGTGAGGAACCACGTTGCGCTGACTGTCCAGAAGGTGATGGAATTTGTGACTCCTCATCCTCCACCTCTTCCAAAACCTCATGCCTTAGTGCTTGCAGTGTTTTTTGAAGCAGGCAGATAAGGGGGACAGTCAGGCTAACTAGTGCATCATCTGCACTCGCCATCCGCGTTGACTCATCAAACGCACGCAAAACGTGGTAGATGTCCTTCATAGAGTCCTTCGCCACTCATTACACTGGCTGCCCATTCATTATAGGATCCAATTCTAATTACTGGTTCTCACCAACAAAGCTCTCCACAGTGCAGCACCCCCCTACATCTCCTCCCTCATTTATATTTATCGGCCTAACCGACTGCTGCACTCTGCAAACGACCTTCGACTAACCTCTGCACTAATCCGTACCTCCCACTCCCAACTCCAAGACTTCTCCCGCGCTGCGCCAATCCTCTGGAAAGCTGTACCCAAGAAATTAGGACTATCCGCAATTTGGATGGTTTCAGGCACTCCCTCAAAACACATTTGTTCACAGTGGCCTATCACATTCACTAATCAAAGTCATTCTATGTGTAAGTCTGTGTGTGTAGCCCATTCACTATCTCCATGCATCCCTCACTCCCTTAAAATGGCTGGACCATCATTGTAAAAACACCATTGTATATAAACACCTGTACTTTGTATCTCCCCCACCTCATTGTAGATTGTAAGCTTTCACCAGCAGGGGCGGCTGATTTAGCTTTAATTATTGTATTGTTAACGTTGTTACTTATGACTTTTGTTTTGAAACTGTTAAACTGTAAAGCACTATTATGGCGCTATATAAATAAAGAATATTATTATTATTATTATTATAGAGGCCCACTCAGTAGTGGTGAAGTGTGAACGGCGCTAATTGCGAGTTGATTGCGCCTGATGCAGCTGATACTCCATTACTGTTGGCTGCTGCTCACACAACCGCTCCAACATATGTAACGAGGAATTCCACCTGGTGGGTACGTCACATATGATGCGATGTTCATGAAGGCGAAATCTGCGTTGCAGAGCTGCAATCAGTGATCTGGCCATGCTGGAACGTCGCAAGTGAGCGCACTCTAGGTGGACCTTGTGCAGCAGTGCATCAAGATCCGGATAGTCCCTCAAAAAACTCTGCACGACCAAGTTGAGCACATATGACAGACATGCTATGTGAGTGAGGTTGCCAAGGCCCAGAGCTGCCACCAGATTTCGGCCATTGTCACACACTACCAAGCCTGCCTGTAGATTCGCTTCCAAAAACCACACGTCGCTCTCCTGCTTTATGGCATTACAGAGCTCCTGCGCTGTGTGGCTAAGATTCCCCATGGAAATTAATTTCAGGACGGCCTGTTGACATTTGGACACGGCTGTGCTCATATCGGTCGCAACAGGTAAACGTTCACGGGTCCATGTGGAGGTAGACCGTGACGGCTCCTGCAGCGATGATTCTGAGGAACTGGAGTAGGAGGAGGAGTCAATGTGTACAGACTTGATTACTGCAATCCTTGGAGTTGGCAGAACAGCGACACTCGCAAGATCAGTACCCGGCTACACAACAATGACCCAATGGGCAGTGAGGGAAAGGTATTGTCCCTGGCCATGGGTGTTAGAAGCCTCTTGTTAGGTTTTGTTTCAGTTTGCTGATCACATGACCTTTTTTCCCTATTTAGTCTGGCTCCGCCCTTCTGGCTTTGCTTGACTTCATTGTATTATCTACTGTTAAGCTAGCCGGGTGCTTAGGTGCCTTAATCAGTCAGTTTTGCTTGATGTTAGGATCGCAAAGTATTTTTTTTTCTGTTTAATTATCCATGCTACAATTTATGTTAGGAGGTGTCCACCTTTTCTCCCAGTCCCTAGATCTTGTAGGGATTCCTCCCTCGCAACTATAGGTCTTCGTTCACACTAGATGAGGACTTTAGCGGGTCTGGTCGCAGGATCAGGTTCCCCGTTACATCGTAGGGATTCAGCTTAGTTGTATTGTAGGGACAGAATTCCCTTCTTTCCTTTCTGGTTGTAGCAGATCATAACAATGGGTACTGGTCCACGCATCGGTGGTCAGGTGGACCTTGCTACTGAGGGCGTTTAGTAGCGCATGTTTAATTTTTCCCTCAACATGCTTTTGCAGACCAGGGACGGCTTGCCTGCTGAAATGAAATCGGCTTGGCACATTGTATTGTGGGACTGACAATGATATTCAGTTACGGAAACTGTCTGTCTCCACCAGCCTGAATGACAGCATTTCAAGGGACAGGAGTTTTGCAATGCCAGCATTCAGAGCCTGTGCTCGTGCATGGTTTGCGGAGTATGGCCGTCTTTTATCCCATGCCTGTGCTACCGATGGCTGTTTTGTGGCCTGGGAGTGTGAGGATGACAGGGAACTTGCTGCTGTGTGTGGAATAACACTTTGTCTCTGGACAACAGTGGCCGAAGTTCTTCCATGGGGATCCTGTGAGGAAGCAGAACCAGCTGTGTGTGAGCTCGATGAAGAGGCTTCAACACAACCTGAAGATGTAGGTGCTGCTGTAGGTTGGCCTACATCTCCAGTGTGTCTTTGTAACTCAACTACGTGCTTTGTCCGCACATGTTTCCACATATTTGTGGTATTGAGGTGACTGACACTTTTAGCTATTTTTAATTTTTGAATACACAGCTTGCATTTGACATAGCAAATATCATGTGCAAGTGTGTGAAAAAAGGACCACGCAGTGCAAGTCCTGGGAGCGCACGTTTTGACTTTTGGAAGACAACTGCTCCGAACAGGTGCCAAACTGGAGGCTACAGGCAACCGAGTCTGCAGACTAACTCTCCCTCCTGTTTGTACCGTTGGGGCAATGTCTTCCTCTATCTTCCTTCTATCACTAACCACTTCTCTAGGCCTCTCCCAGCTTTCAACCAAAGTACTGGTTCTCAGCCACAAAGCTATCCACAGTGCAGCACCCCTCCTACATCTCCTCCCTCATTTCTATCTATCGGCCTAACCGACTGCTGCGCTCTGCAAACGACTTTCGACTAACCTCTGCACTAATATGTACCTCCCACTCCCGACTCCAAGACTTCTCCCACGCTACGCCAATCCTCTGGAATGCTGTACCCCAAGAAATTAGTACTATCCACAATTTGCATGGTTTCAGGCGCTCCCTCAAAACACATTTGTTCAGAGCGGCCTATCACATTCACTAATCAAAGTCATTCTATGTATTCTGTGTAAGTGTGTATGTGTGTGTGTGTCTCTAGCCCATTCACTATCTCCATCCCTCAGTCCCTTAAGATGGCTGGACCATCATTGTAAATGCACCATTGTATATAAACACCTATACTTTGTATCTCCCCCACCTCATTGTACATTGTAAGCTGTCACGAGCAGGGGCGACTTATTTAGCTTAAATTATTGTATTGTTAACGTTGTTACTTATGACTTGTGTTCTTAAACTGCAAAACTGTAAAGCGATGCGTAATATGATGGCGCTATATAAATTAATATTATTATTATTAGGATTCCTCTGAGCTGCTCCCACCACCTTCCTGTTCCTCACGCCATGTTGGGTCTTGGACCTCATCATCTCCAGTACCCTCTGCCAACTCCTGCTGCTGTTGGGTGGTCCGGCCAGCACCATGCTCAACAGAAACTGGCACCTGAGTCTCATCATCATCAGATGCGTTCTGCGGTGTGCTGACCATCGGCACTGTCTCACCCGCCTCTTCAGATTCAGAGAGACACAGCTGTTGCGCATCACTGCATACTCCCTCTTCTTCACATTACAGAATGCTGCTTGGCTGGGCCCCTGTTTGCAAGCCAATAGATTCTGAGAACAGAAGCAGACACTCAGCTGGCTCCTGTACAGAACTCTCTGACTGCCTGGGCAATTTGACAGGCGGTGAAGAGACAGATGGTTGCTCAACAGTGCTGTGGTCCTGAGAGGAGGTGGAAGCAATTGAAGTCGATGCATTGGCTGACATCCAACCAACAACGGCTTCAATTTGTTCTTCCCGCAGCAGGGGGGTACTCCGAGCTCCTACAAAAGTGCGCATAAAGGAACGCTCACGGGGAAAACTGGTGGATGCTGTGTCACTGGGGGCCGCAGCAGCCACAGAATCCCCACGTCCTCTCCCTGAAGAAACTCCACGGCCACGACCACGTGCCTTACTCCCTGCCTTCTTCATCTTGGTAGATTGATAAAGAAAGTCTGAAAAGTTATAAGGCCTAAGTGTGGTTATTCCGCAGAGACTGCAGTGAACACTGCACACAACTGTTCAGTAGGTGTGAAAGGCCCCTTTGTGTACTTCTATAGTGTTTGCAACAAATGTATTGTATACGGATGGAAGCGCGTCACACTAATAGATTTTATTTATTTGTAATAGAATGGATCAGCAACAATTAGAGAAAAATTTCAAGGATGTGCCAGTGACACACGCTCAGCAGACTACAACCAGCAGTGGTTGAAGAACTAACTGGAGCATGATCTGCACTCCAAAAAGGAAAACCTCAGACTACAGTGAACACTGCACACAACTGTTCAATACCCAACGCGTCTCAGCAGGAAGGCAGTCTGTGCGTCAAAACAAAGGCGCAAGCATACATCCACGTACCCTGTTTATAAAGCTATATAAAAAAAATTATGTAGTAGTGACGCACACTTTATTGAGATACAGTATTACATCGCCATTCACCATCTGTGGCTATGCAGTCTCATCTATATATACCTTATCTATCCGTTGTCATGCTTGCAAGTCGACAGTCAGGCATAAATAGCAATTTTCACTATGCACTATGCACTTTTTAAAGGTTATGTTTGTTAATAAAAATGATTATTGCCACATATTATGAGTATTACATGATGGAAATTGTATAATTTTGTATAAACTGTTTAGTAACATTATTCAGCAAATGTAACATTTTAGTAATGTCACAGATAACTTGTAATGCTGATGATGTTTTGAAGTCAGACATTCATTGTCTATACAATAAAAATGGTGTACATACTGTTACTTATCCATCATTAATGGATTCAGATATCTACTTGTATGCTTTTATGTACAACCGTATAGCAGATTCCTTAACTAATTTATTTTGTGGTTTGCATTGCTGTTCAACATGTTAATGTATGTGTTTATGTTTGTCAATTCTTTATTTATCTAGATATTAGTTTAAATGAAATCATCATCTTATGGTAGTAAAGGTTATCTTTCTCTTGTTTGAAGTATAGACATTTAAAATTGACAGGTAACAAGGAAATTTCTTGATCTAGTATTTAAACATCCTCCTTGACCCTGGGCTCCAACACCGCCAGTTGTTGCCTGTAAGTGCTGTTAGCACAGTCAACACTTGCTCCTGTGTTACTGGGGTTCAGTAATGTCAGCTGTTCCCCTGCTGTGTGTACGTCAAAAAGTCCTGCTGCCTCCACCCTGTTCTCTTCTCATCCCTGGGCTCCAACACCGCCAGTTGTTGCTCGGAAGTGCTGTTAGCACAGTCAACACTTGCTCCTGTGTTACTGGGGTTCAGTAATGTCAGCTGTTCCCTGCTGTGTGTACGTCAAAAAGTCCTGCTGCCTCCACCCTGTTCTCTTCTCATCCCTGGGCTCCAACACCGCCAGTTGTTGCTCGGAAGTGCTGTTAGCACAGTTAACACTTGCTCCTGTGTTACTGGGGTTCAGTAATGTCAGCTGTTCCCCTGCTGTGTGTACGTCAAAAAGTCCTGCTGCCTCCACCCTGTTCTCTTGTCATCCCTGGGCTCCAACACCGCCAGTTGTTGCTCGGAAGTGCTTTTAGCACAGTCAACACTTGCTCCTGTGTTACTGGGGTTCAGTAATGTCAGCTGGTCCTCGGTTGTGCCATTGGCTCTTTTCCTTCTGCTGCCCCTCCGGGTTCCAGTAACGTCAGCTGGTTCTCCGCAGTGACTTTGGCCTAGGTGCCTCCATCTCGGTATCCGAGTTCCAGCAACGTCTGCTGGTCCTTGGTAGTGCTTTGGAGCACAGGTACCTCCTGCTTAGTAACCGTGTCCCAGTAACGTCAGCTGGTCCTCGGTTGTGCCATTGGCTCTTTTCCTTCTGCTGCCCCTCCGGGTTCCAGTAACGTCAGCTGGTTCTCCGCAGTGCCTTTGGCCTAGGTGCCTCCATCTCGGTATCCGAGTTCCAGCAACGTCTGCTGGTCCTTGGTAGTGCTTTGGAGCACAGGTACCTCCTGCTTAGTAACCGTGTCCCAGTAACGTCAGCTGGTCCTCGGTTGTGCCATTGGCTCTTTTCCTTCTGCTGCCCCTCCGGGTTCCAGCACAGTCAACTGGTCCTCATTACTTGCATTGGCTCTTGTACCTTCTGCTACATTTACAAATTGAAGATTTTTTAAATGTTTATTTGGGTAATCACTCAGGATCTCCAACAATGAAGACGACGACCCTGATGACCACCCCGAAGAAGATGACGACCACAAGGACGACAACATCAAGCCAACCAGCCTAAACACCATCACAAAAAAGAAATAAAAGATTACCCAACAGGACTAAGAAGGTTAAGACAAACTACAAGATACAGAACAAGAGACTTAAGAACAATAAGCAGAAGATCAAAAAGCAGAATAACATGAAGTATAAGACCAAAATGAAGAGCAAAATATATGCTCTAAATTATAAGCAGAAGAAGACTAAGCAGTGTATGGGGGTGAGTCCGTTCCTCCTCGTGGTGCCCCTGGAAAATGCCTGCTGCTGCAGGCTAAACTGAACACGGACAAATACTGTTGTAATTTAAATCTTTTGTGACAGCAAGAACGGAAGGATGAAAAATTCATACTTTGACAGATTACAAGTACAGGAATCTCTGTCACAAATAAGAATATGATGAAGAAGATGAAGAAGTAGAATATGAAGAAGAATAATAGTTTAATAAGAAGAATATGAGTAATGTTAACAAAAAGATGAATAGCAAGAAGTTTAAGAAGAAGATTAAGAAGGTGAAGATGAAGAATAATTTGATGAAAAAGATGATGCTGCTGAAGATTATGAAGGAGAAAGTGTGTCAAAAGTTAAAAAGGTGAAGAGCATGGAAGTTGTGAAATATACATATTTGCCAAAATAGAAAAAACGTTAACAACATTGTCAATTTCTTCGTCAATCCGAACATCTTTAAAAAAAAAAATATTTATGCTATTCCATTTGATTAGGTTAAAATTCTATGCCTTTAATGTCTCCTCAACCTTCCCCAATACATTCTACATTACTCTTTGTTGTTTTCCTTCATGTACAATTAACCAACAAGGCAAGAATGGGTTTTTTTTAATTCCGATATTTTGTTCCCATAGACTTACATTGGATTTCCGGTATCGGTATCGGGTATCGCCGATATTTTTTGGGTATCGGCGATACCATTCCGATTCCGATACTTTTGGATATCGGAAAGTATCGCTCAACTCTAGTGGCTGGTGTCAATCTAGCTAGGGTGCATTTCCCGGTGACTCCTACTGGAAGCCACTTAAATGCCTTGTCCCCAAATACCCAATACATTGATGGTGGAAGGTTACATATAGCTGAATGCTGTAATACTAATCGGTGTGCCAAATCTATAAACTTTTGAAATATTACTCATCATGCACCATCCGGGCTTTTGTCCTAGTGGGGAGCAGTATCCTGCGGTAGGTTCTCCGCAAGTGGGAGTGTTCTTCTGATACCCTTCATCTTTATTACACCTCAGGTTACCTGGTTTGTTAGCACAAGTTTCATCATTTCCATTCTCAAAGAAAACATTATTTTTCCATTTATCAGTGTGTAGATATCGTTCTAATAGGGAGGGTTTGAAAGCATCTAAGCTTCCTGTAGTGACCCCAAAATTTATCTTTAACCCCTGTGTCGGTACTTCTCCCAAAGAGGTTATACTAGTTCTATTTCTGGGGACCCATGCCCCACCTTTAAAAGATAGATACAGACTTGGAATTATCTGTCCTGTTAGATTTCCCTGCCACCATGGAAAATCAGTCCAACCCACTACCGGTATTCCTACTGTAGTGTTCCAAAGTTTTTGAGTGGCATTGTTGCTTAATGTGTCTGCACAGTTACCCCAAGAGTTAATTTCTTCCCACAAGACTGGGACTGCAAGAAATGATAGACTGGTGGATGTCACCGGCACGTGTGTACAAATCCAACAGTTTGCAACATTTTGGTTTTGTTCTTTCAGTCCATCCACTAAAGCTAAGTGGTGTCTAATGAACCTGTTATCATCACCATCTACACAGCTAAGTCTGTTCCAAGCATCCGTTACTGCAAGGATGCAAGCAAATGTCATTAGTAGCATCATTCCTCTTCTGGAGGCTCTCCAAGGATCTTCTTACAATGAGATGCTGGATCCAAGTTTCCTTGCCTTGTAGCTTGACTGCGGTACTTGTCGTCAGTAGAACTTGAAAAGGTACGTCAAATCTCGGATCCAGACTCTTTCTCACGTGTCTTTTAATGACTACCCAGTCTCCGGGCTGCAGGCTGTGACTCCCAGGATCCTGGTTCGGATCTGGAAGAGAACTGAAGACATTATCATGTACTTTCTTAAGTCTTTTATGCAAATCCCTTACATATGAGCTTAATACATGGTTACTCATTTCCAGTGCTTGGGGAAAGAAACATCCTAAGCTAGGCACTTTGCCAAATAGTACTTCATACGGAGAAAGTCCAGTTTTCCTATTTGGAGTGTACCTTACTGAGTATAGGGCTAATGGTAAACATTCAGGCCAAGATTTCCCTGTTTCAGCCATGGCCTTTTGAATTTTTAACTTCAATGTCCCATTTAGTCTTTCTACTTTTCCACTGCTTTGTGGATGATATGGGGTATGAAAAGCTTGTTGAATTCCCAGAGCTGTCAAGACTTCATTCATTATTTCACCTGTGAAATGTGTACCTCTGTCACTTTCGATCACCTCTGGTACTCCATACCTGCACACCACCTCCGCAAGCAGCTTCTTTGCGGTTGCCGCAGCCGTAGCCTTGGCAATCGGGAAAGCCTCTGGCCAACCTGAGAATAAATCAAAACACACCAACACGTACTCCCATGACCCTGATTTTGGCAGCTGAATATAATCAATCTGCAGACTCTGGAAAGGATAGAGGGGCCGAGGTGTGTGTTTGGGTGGTGTCTTGACTACCCTTCCCTGATTATGTGTAGCACATACCATGCATCCCTGGATCAAACCTTCTATACAGGTGGAAAAGCCTGGTGCTACCCAATGCTTCTGCATCAAGCTCATTACAGCAGTTTTGGACTGGTGGGTTGGCCCATGTAACATCTGGGCGACCGCAGGGTACAACGCCCTTGGAAGGCATCGACGCATCCCTCTTCCCCATACCCCATTTGCTTCATTCAGACATGCACCTTCTTTTTCCCACTTTTCTACTTCCTCCTGGTGCACCTGAGCCTGCATCTGGGATAAGGCATCCTCCGACACAAAGGGATTTTTGGGAGCGCTTACCTGGTGCATCGTTACCCCTTGGAGTGGTCTACTGGCTGCTGTTTTTGCTGCTGCATCGGTCATTGCGTTTCCTTTACTCACCTGATCAGTGCATCTGGTATGTGCTTTAAGTTTTATGACAGCTACCTCTTTTGGTAATTGTAATGCATCAATTAACTGCTGGACTGCGTCAGCATTTTTAATGGGATGTCGTGCTGCTGTCAGGAATCCTCTAGATTTACAAATTGGACCAAAATCATGAGCTATACCGAATGCGTATCTAGAATCTGTGTAGATGTTAACAATTCTACCTTCAGCTATCTTACAGGCCTCGGTCAGAGCCTTAAGTTCAGCCTCCTGGGCCGACTGATGTGGGAGCATTGGTTCTGCTTTGATTACTGCATTCAGGGAGACGATGGCATACCCAGTGTGGAAGGTACCTGAGTCATCTTGTTGGCGAGATCCATCTACAAAAAATTCAAAATCAGCATTAGGTCTTTCAGTTTCAAACACTGTGGGTAGGCCTGCTGTTTCCTGTGCCATAAGCTGAACACAATCATGAGGAATCTCCTCTCTTGGATCTTCTTTGTACAATACCATACCTGACCCCTCCTTTAGATCCGAGAGAGGTAACAACGTGGCAGGATTAAGTGTGGTACATCTCTGCAAAGAAACATTTGGAGGCATTAAAAGTGCACATTGCAATCGAAGGTGACGTGCAGCTGAAAGGTGTGCCGGTTGCACCTGGTTCAGTATGGTGTATACATCATGAGGTGTTTGTGGAGCAATAGTCCTACAGCATGTACTGCCCGTACACAGGACGGGGCACCTCTAGCCACTGCATCTAGTCTTCCACTGAAATAGGCTACAGGCCTTTGATTGTCACCATGTAACTGAGTCAATACTCCTGCCGCGTGTCCCTGCTGTTCGTGGAGATACAGGGTAAATGGTAGTTCATAGTTGGGGGTTCCTAGCGCTGGAGCTGCCACAATCCTGTTTTTGAGAGAATAAAAACAGTCTATACCTTCAGGAGTTAGTTTAAAAGGCACAATGGTGATACAGTCATAGAGAGGCTGCATGAGGATTGACACAGCATGTATCCACTGCCTGCAGTAGGAAACCAGTCCAAGAAATGTCCTAAGAGCGGCAACATTAACAGGCATAGGAAAATTCTGTACAGCTTCTTTGCGAGCGCTGGTCAGATGTCGCGCCCCTGGTATAATGCAATGTCCCAAAAAGATAACTGAAGATTTACAGAGTTGGAGTTTATCTTTTGACGCTTTACATTCAGCTTGGTACAGAAACAACATGAGTGATATTGTTGCAGTGTGACACTGTTTCCTGGAGGGGGCACAAATCAGTAAGTCATCAACATGTTATAAAAATAACATTGGCAAAATCGATAACTGTGAGCCAAGCAGCATCCTGAGATATCTGGAACAAAAGTGTATATATATATATATATAATATAATCTTGTACCAGCCGATACATAGAGAGTTAAATCTCGTAGTTGAAGGGGGGGCTGAAGTTGGAGTTTACTGTCAAGGCCACTGATAAGAAACCTAGCTGCAGAGATGCCGAAGGTGGGGGCTAGGTTTTAACTAAAACACCACTTGCTACCAGTTTCTGCAATCTCTCCTGAAATGTCCTGGTTTCCTGCACTCGTAGCACAATTTCTGTCCACCTCCTGGCACACGTCCCCTCCCTGCTGTTTGCAGGACGAGTACCTACAGCATGTAACCTTGCGCCTCTCTTTGTCTGCGCTAAATCATGTTGTGCCCCTTGTGCTATTCTGGCTAGATCCTCTGCTTTAACTGACCTCCAATCTGGTCTACTTACTTTCAGCTTTTCTGTCACTTCCTTTTTCAACCCATTCATATATGCACTTGCCAGTACCCTCTCACTAGTCTTGTTTTCTGGGACAAAACCCATTTCCACCCAAGTTTTTCTTAGAGCCCATAAATAATCGTTTGGCTCTTCTTCCTTTCCCTGAACTCTATCTTCTCTGCCTGTCTATCTTTACATGCTTTTTTCAACGCTTCTGTAAACATAACCCCTGCTGCTGCGTCATTGACTTCTGCATTATCAGGTCCGGTCCTACCAACATAACACTTGTATGTCTCATCTATCAGTCTATCGTATCTGGCTTCATCTGCTAATTTCCCTTTTATAAGCGCTTGCAAATCTAGTTGCTTTATTAGAGCCAACTGCTCTGAAGGGCTCCATGGTCTGTACATTTCTGCTGTCCGGGGGGGCAGACAGGAGGGTAAATCAGTCGTCCCTGTTTTTGTCAGTCTGTAATGTCCGTCTCCTAATTCTTTAGTCTTTTCTTCTAAGTAATCACACGCACTCATCCACAGGTTCACTGTTTTCAACAGTCCTTTGTCTCTCAACCATCCATGATGTGAGTTAAAGAACCTTTTCCATTTATCACTGTTCAATTCTCCGTTTTCATTCATGCCTGCTTTACACAATACTTTGTCAATGCCTACCAACGCTTGCTTTCACTCTCTGCGTATCACTAAATCTTTAGCAGTAACACCTTCCTTGGTGTTTTGGTTCCCCATTTTTGTATCTCCTCACCTAGAAGAGATTCTCTTGTCACTTAGACAATTCTGTCACCAAGACTCTGTCACCAAGACAATTGTCACCATGACTCTGTCACCAAGACTCTGTCACCAAGACAATGGGCCACAAAGGTTTCTGAACCATTCCACTGCTCGCTTTCCAATATTTGTACGCCAACCAAATAAACAATCCGATCACACCAACACCAAGACAAAACCACAACACAATCATCGGATCCATACTGTCATTTTTCAAAGGAGGAAAGGCAGGACTGACAATTAATCTGAATGTCTACTGGTTCAAAGGGACCTGAGCCAGGAATACCTGTGATTTACCTGGAAAGCCGACCGCTCGGGGAGGAGGGAGTCCACTATACAGTGATATAGATTTTAGGTAGAATATAATAAGTATTCTTACCTCAGCGCTGTATGTATATCACCAACAGAAAGCTCCGCTCATCCCACGTCTCTGGACCGGTCGGACTTTCTCAGAATAGAATAACTCAGGTCCCTGTTCGGGTGCCAGCTGTCGTCGCTGTTATCTCGTTAACCCTTTCCTCCTCGGAATGTGGTACCAGAGAGAATAAGAGACAGACAAAAGTATGCGTCAATAAGCTCTGCTCTTTATTGCTAACAAAGGGATTTATATACATCCCATAAGCAGGAAGCGGAATTACCATATATGGTGTTTACACAACTTGTTACTAAATAGATAGAATACTGGTTTTACCTTGAAAACTCCATCCTTCCCTTAGCTCCCAGCACAGAGTGTCTTTTCATAACTCAGGCGGGGGGG
>JARQOD010000009.1:162337793-162433655 GCA_033576555.1 Oophaga sylvatica
GTGGGTTGTGTATTGTACAAAAAAGGAACATCTTATCTCAACTTCTGCTATGCATCAGCCTTTCTGACAAACCAAGGTCTTCTGAAGAAATGCTGATTTTAGCTCTAACATTGGCGACACACCCGTGACAGTTATTGATCAAACTCACCATTTGTGTGTGTATTCAGAGAGTCTAGAAGATAAAAAAATATGGTTAATTAAAGAATTAAGCAAGCCAGTCAATTTCTCTATTAAGTCCTTTTGGCACTCTGTGGCACAATTAAAATTTCAAGTAATCGAACAGGTCCCACGCCCTAGGAGATGGAGTAATCACATAAAGCTTTTAAAATCAAGAGAAGCCTTTTGGATATATACATTAGATACCCTCTCACCGAAAGGCCTTAATAGAGAAATAAACAGGCTTGTTTAATTCTTTGATTAACTATATTTTTTATCTTTTAGACCCGCTGAATACACACGCAAATGGTGAGTTTAATCAATAACCTTAAACTGATCTGGTTCCCATTGGACCCACAGTAATGCCATATATTTCCCATAATTTATTTTAATGATCTTGCAATCATTTCTACTAGAGTTGAGCGATACTTTCCGATATCCTAAAGTATCGGAATCGGAATGGTATCGCCGATATCACTAAAATATCGGCGATACCCGATACCGATACCGGAAGTCCCATGTAAGTCTATGGGAACAAAATATCGAAATTAAAAAAAACCCATTCTTGCCTTGTTGGTTAATTGTACATGAAGGAAAACAAGAAAGAGTAATGTAGAATGTATTGGGGGAGGTTGAGGAGACATTAAAGGCATAGATGTTTGACCCAATCCAATGGAATAGCATTAATTTTTTTTTTTTAGGAAATACGTTCGGATTGACGAACAAATTGACAATGTTGTTAACCTTTTTTCTATTTTGTCAAATATGTCTGTTTCACAACTTCCATGGTCTTCACCTTTTTAACTTTTCACACACTTTCTCCTTCATAATTTTCAGCAGCATCATCTTTCTCATCAAATTATTCTTCATCTTCACCTTCTTAATCTTCTAAAACTTCTTGCTATTCATCTTTTTGTTAACATTACTTATATTGTTCTTATTAAACAGTTATTATTCTTCATATTCTACTTCTTCATCTTCTTCCTATTCATCCTTTTCATCATATTCTTATTTGTGACAGACATTCCTGTACTTGTAATCTGTAAAACTCTGAATTTTCATCCTTCCGTTCTTGCTGTCACGAAAGATTTTAATTACAACAGTATTTGTCCGCGTTCAGTTTAGCCTGCAGCAGCATCAGGCATTTTCCAGGGGCACCACGAGGAGGAACGGACTCACCCCCATACACTGCTTAGTCTTCTTCTGCTTAGAATTTAGAGCATATATTTTGCTCTTCATTTTGGTCTTATACTTAATGTTCTTCTGCTTTTTGATCTTCTGCTTATTGTTCTTCTGTCTCTTGTTCTGTATCTTGTAGTTTGTCTTAACCTTCTTTGTCCTGTTGGTGATGGTACAAAAGCCAATGGAAGTAACGAGGACCAGCTGACTGTGCTGGAACCCGGAGGGTCAGCAGAAGGAAAAGAGCCAATGGCACAACCGAGGACCAGCTGACGTTACTGGGACAGGGTTACTAAGCAGGAGGTACCTGTGCTCCAAAGCACTACCAAGGACCAGCAGACGTTGCTGGAACTCGGATACCGAGATGGAGGCACCTAGGCCAAAGGCACTGCGGAGAACCAGCTGACGGTACTGGAACCCGGATGGGTAGCAGAAGGTACAAGAGCCAATGAAAGTAATGAGGACCAGCTGACTGTGCTGGAACCCGGAGGGTCAGCAGAAGGAAAAGAGCCAATGGCACAACCGAGGACCAGCTGACGTTACTGGGACAGGGTTACTAAGCAGGAGGTACCTGTGCTCCAAAGCACTACCAAGGACCAGCAGACGTTGCTGGAACTCGGATACCGACATGGAGGCACCTAGGCCAAAGGCACTGCGGAGAACCAGCTGACGGTACTGGAACCCGGATGGGTAGCAGAAGGTACCCATGGAAATTAAAGTTGAGGCAGCAGGACTGTTTGCCGTTCACACAGCAGGGGAACAGCTGACATTACTGAACCCCAGTAACACGGGAGCAATGTTAACTGTGCTAACAGCACTTCCGAGAAACAACTGGCGGTGTTGTAACCCAGGGATGAGAAGAGAACATGGTGGAGGCAGCAGGACTTTTTGCCGTTCACACAGCAGGGGAACAGCTGACATTACTGAACCCCAGTAACACAGGAGCAAGTGTAGACTGTGCTAACAGCACTTCCGAGAAACAACTGGCGGTGTTGTAACCCAGGGATGGGAAGAGAACAGGGTGGAGGCAGCAGGACTTTTTGCCGTTCACACAGCAGGGGAACAGCTGACATTACTGAACCCCAGTAACACAGGAGCAAGTGTAGACTGTGCTAACAGCACTTCCGAGAAACAACTGGCGGTGTTGTAACCCAGGGATGAGAAGAGAACAGGGTGGAGGCAGCAGGACTGTTTGCCGTTCACACAGCAGGGGAACAGCTGACATTACTGAACCCCAGTAACACGGGAGCAAGTGTTAACTGTGCTAACAGCACTTCCGAGAAACAACTGGCGGTGTTGTAACCCAGGGATGAGAAGAGAACAGGGTGGAGGCAGCAGGACTTTTTGCCGTTCACACAGCAGGGGAACAGCTGACATTACTGAACCCCAGTAACACAGGAGCAAGTGTAGACTGTGCTAACAGCACTTCCGAGAAACAACTGGCGGTGTTGTAACCCAGGGATGGGAAGAGAACAGGGTGGAGGCAGCAGGACTTTTTGCCGTTCACACAGCAGGGGAACAGCTGACATTACTGAACCCCAGTAACACAGGAGCAAGTGTAGACTGTGCTAACAGCACTTCCAAGAAACAACTGGCGGTGTTGTAACCCAGGGATGGGAAGAGAACAGGGTGGAGGCAGCAGGACTGTTTGCCGTTCACACAGCAGGGGAACAGCTGACATTACTGAACCCCAGTAACACAGGAGCAAGTGTAGACTGTGCTAACAGCACTTCCGAGAAACAACTGGCGGTGTTGTAACCAGGGATGAGAAGAGAACATGGTGGAGGCAGCAGGACTGTTTGCCGTTCACACAGCAGGGGAACAGCTGACATTACTGAACCCAGTAACACGGAGCAAGTGTTAACTGTGCTAACAGCACTTCCGAGAAACAACTGGCGGTGTTGTAACCCAGGGATGAGAAGAGAACATGGTGGAGGCAGCAGGACTTTTTGCCGTTCACACAGCAGGGGAACAGCTGACATTACTGAACCCCAGTAACACAGGAGCAAGTGTAGACTGTGCTAACAGCACTTCCGGAGAAACAACTGGCGGTGTTGTAACCCAGGGATGGAAGAGAACAGGGTGGAGGCAGCAGGACTTTTTGCCGTTCACACAGCAGGGGAACAGCTGACATTACTGAACCCAGTAACACAGGAGCAAGTGTAGACTGTGCTAACAGCACTTCCGAGAAACAACTGGCGGTGTTGTAACCCAGGGATGGAAGAGAACAGGGTGGAGGCAGCAGGACTTTTTGCCGTTCACACAGCAGGGGAACAGCTGACATTACTGAACCCCAGTAACACAGGAGCAAGTGTAGACTGTGCTAACAGCACTTCCGAGAAACAACTGGCGGTGTTGTAACCCAGGGATGAGAAGAGAACAGGGTGGAGGCAGCAGGACTGTTTTGCCGTTCACACAGCAGGGGAACAGCTGACATTACTGAACCCCAGTAACACAGGAGCAAGTGTAGACTGTGCTAACAGCACTTCCGAGAAACAACTGGCGGTGTTGTAACCCAGGGATGAGAAGAGAACAGGGTGGAGGCAGCAGGACTTTTGCCGTTCACACAGCAGGGGAACAGCTGACATTACTGAACCCCAGTAACACAGGAGCAAGTGTAGACTGTGCTAACAGCACTTCCGAGAAACAACTGGCGGTGTTGTAACCCAGGGATGAGAAGAGAACAGGGTGGAGGCAGCAGGACTGTTTTGCCGTTCACACAGCAGGGGAACAGCTGACATTACTGAACCCCAGTAACACAGGAGCAAGTGTAGACTGTGCTAACAGCACTTCCAGAAAAACAACTGGCGGTGTTGTAACCCAGGGATGAGAAGAGAACAGGGTGGAGGCAGCAGGACTTTTTGCCGTTCACACAGCAGGGGAACAGCTGACATTACTGAACCCCAGTAACACAGGAGCAAGTGTAGACTGTGCTAACAGCACTTCCAAGAAACAACTGGCGGTGTTGTAACCCAGGGATGAGAAGAGAACAGGGTGGAGGCAGCAGGACTGTTTGCCGTTCACACAGCAGGGGAACAGCTGACATTACTGAACCCCAGTAACACAGGAGCAAGTGTAGACTGTGCTAACAGCACTTCCGAGAAACAACTGGCGGTGTTGTAACCCAGGGATGAGAAGAGAACAGGTGGAGGCAGCAGGACTTTTTGCCGTTCACACAGCAGGGGAACAGCTGACATTACTGAACCCCAGTAACACAGGAGCAAGTGTAGACTGTGCTAACAGCACTTCCGAGAAACAACTGGCGGTGTTGTAACCCAGGGATGAGAAGAGAACAGGGTGGAGGCAGCAGGACTGTTTGCCGTTCACACAGCAGGGGAACAGCTGACATTACTGAACCCCAGTAACACAGGAGCAAGTGTTAACTGTGCTAACAGCACTTCCGAGAAACAACTGGCGGTGTTGTAACCCAGGGATGAGAAGAGAAAGTGGTGGAGGCAGCAGGACTTTTTGCCGTTCACAACAGCAGGGGAACAGCTGACATTACTGAACCCCAGTAACACAGGAGCAAGTGTAGACTGTGCTAACAGCACTTCCGAGAAAAACTGGCGGTGTTGTAACCCAGGGATGAGAAGAGAACAGGTGGAGGCAGCAGGACTTTTGCCGTTCACACAGCAGGGGAACAGCTGACATTACTGAACCCCAGTAACACGGAGCAAGTGTAGACTGTGCTAACAGCACTTCCAAGAAACAACTGGCGGTGTTGTAACCCAGGGATGAGAAGAGAACAGGGTGGAGGCAGCAGGACTGTTTGCCGTTCACACAGCAGGGGAACAGCTGACATTACTGAACCCCAGTAACACAGGAGCAAGTGTAGACTGTGCTAACAGCACTTCCGAGAAACAACTGGCGGTGTTGTAACCCAGGGATGAGAAGAGAACATGGTGGAGGCAGCAGGACTGTTTGCCGTTCACACAGCAGGGGAACAGCTGACATTACTGAACCCCAGTAACACATCAGCGATTGTTTTCATCTGTGCATCTAACACTTCTGAGCAGCAACTGGCGATGTTGAAGCCCAGGGTCAAGGAGGGTGTAGGCAGAGGCCTAGTATGAGACGTTTGAAGTTGAAGTTGTAGTTAGCAGCAGTAATTTTTGCCAGACACACAGCAGGGGAACAGCAGGCGTTACTGAACCCCACAAACACATCAGCGATTGTTTTCATCTGTGCATCTAACACTTCTGAGCAGCAACTGGCGCTGTTGAAGCCCAGGGTCAAGGAGGGTGTAGGCATAAAATATTGAGTTATTGCCTTGTTACGTGGCCATTGCAAATGTATGTACTTCAAACAAGAATAAATGAAGTTTTACTACAACAATAAAATGATAAATTTCAATTACAAGAATAGAAAAATATTTATACTTCACAGTCCTCTGTGGTTGATAACGTTTAATGGCTAACTGAAAATATGGTAACAAATTCAAAGCTTTCGAGACTACTCAGGTGTCTTCATCAGGCTAAGAGTAAAGCCAAAAATGAAGAATCACATATTTCTACACACAACAGGACACAGGAATAGCTAAGACAAGTGAGGGAGGGACAAGTGAGGGGAGACCGGCAACAAAAAGGAGAACAAGGATGAATTATCAGCGCCACACAATCACAGATAAATTAATGAATTTACCTGTGGCAAAAGACTTTTGTATGCCCGTCATAGCATCATGGATATGGAATTACTGTTATTAAAATATAACTTCAAATATGAGAAACGTACAAAGGTTTCAGAATATAAGCTCATCATGACCTTTGACACTGTTAGTGATGGAATGAATAGATCACATGGATTTATGTCATTCTATATCAATTAAGGAATCTGCGTCTATGCCCTTCCAGGGTCATGAAAACCCCAAAAAATACGCCAATGAGAGGGCAATCAAACTTTCTATCCTTATCTAGGAACTGTTCCAATATTTATGTTCATCCCTGTGAGATAATGACAGTTCTGATACACGTCACTTACTTGTCTTACCTATTGCACTATTCCTGTGTCCTGTTGTGTATAGAAATATGTGATGCTTAATTTTTTTAGTTAGTCTTTCCCTGATGAAGAGACGTGAGTAGCCTTGAAAGCTTGCAATTTGTTTCCATCTTTTCAGTTATCCATTAAAAGGTATCAACCACTGCTGACTCTGAAGTCTAAATATTTTTCTATCTACTGGCTAACACGGTACAAAGATACACATGTTTTCTAATTTCAAGAAGGAAAAATAAAGAAAATACAAATATAAACGCATATATGCACATGCCAAAAATAAATGGAACAACACAACACCCAAAAAATTGGTAACAAAATATAGTGTTGTAAATTTAAGAATAAAAGTACATTTTTTTTTTTATGAATAATGCTTAAGGAACGCTATGTTAAACCATAACATAGTGAAGACAATGGATTTTGTAATAGTCACTCATCATCATCATCGCAAATTTTATGTGACAGTCACAGACATTTCAATTATTTAAGTTCATAAAATCGTAACTTTATATAGCATGTATGACATGTCCAGCATGGACTCATCAATGTGATTGATGACACAATAATGTACAATAAAAAATAACCATTTAAAAAAACATTAGGCATTGTTTGTCACAATTTAAGTGTGTGCCTGCAAGTGTAGGTGAAACAAAGGCTACGGATAGCAAAGGTATATTCTATGTCTGTATCAGACAGTGGACAGCCTCTGATGGGTAATGCCGATGTTATACTGTACGTCAATAAAGTCTGCGGCTGAAATCATGCATTTTTTGCTTGTAGAGTGTTGAAGAGGGTAAAAGAATGTCTGGTTGCGCAAAGCTTTATCCGTCAACACTACCTTCCTACTGTCACGCGTAGGGTAGGGTAGCGTGTGGCAATTAGCTGACTATCAAATGTGAGGTTAGGCTGCGTTATTGCGCACTAGGGACGCAAAAAAAAATACAGCAGTAATAATTTAATGTGTAATACTACACCTATGACAAACCAAAAAATTACGTTCCCTCTTTAACAATGTACAAGACTAACAAGCCTAATGGTTGACGCTGACTTAATTGAGATACAGTATTACATCAACATTGTCCATGAGTAAGTATGCACTGTGATACCTATATACCAGTATTAATTTATATCTCTTGTGGTTGTTTCAACAGCACTTGCAGGTATAACTACCTATTGTCAGTATGCATGATGCACTTTCTAGATGTAATAATTTATTATTGGACATTATTACCATGTTTACATGCTGGCCATTTCATATATGGTGTTTGAAGTTACAGTTGGCATCAGTATGTGTATTTTATAATGTCTGTCATAAATAAAACTCGTGATGATGATGATGAGGATTTAATGATTCGTACATCCATTGACTGCATTATCTTACAGGTACAGATAAAGTTCCTTAAAAAGCATTAATTCATAAGTCTGAAATGTACTTTTATGCATTAATTTAAAAATGTGAAGAGTACACTATGTTTTATTTTTTGTTACCATTTCTAATAGACATGTGCAGATATGCGCTGTGATGACAAATTATTATTTGTCCATATTTGTCATAAAAATTTATCATTCTAGGCCTGCAAAACTTCACAATTTCATGTTTTCAGCATAACAAGCAGGGTGACGGCTCTTCCCTATTTGGAGCATGTTGGTCATGTGTTTTTCTGTCCATGTGTCGGGAACAGGACACTTCTTGCCGTTGACACAGCAGGGGAACAGCTGGCGTTACTGAACCCCACTAACAGTAGAGCTTGTGTTTTGTTCTGTGGACACGACACTTCTGAGCAGCAACTGGCAGTGTTGGAGCCCAGGGAGTAGAGTTCAGGTGGTAGAAAGATGAACATAACAGGAGACATGGATAACGTTGCGAAACAGTTATTTAATCTGAAAACGGACAGACAAATTCTGGCGAGATCCATGCCTTGTTCATTTTCAGAAAAGTAAGCCGGTCTACATTATCGGAGGATAGTCGCATGCGACGGTCTGTTAGTACACCACCTGCAGCACTAAAGACGCGCTCCGATAATACACTGGCAGCAGGGCAAGCCAGCACCTCCAATGCATACTGGCTAAGCTCTGGCCATGTATCCAGCTTAGAGACCCAAAACTTGAATGGGGAAGAGCCATCTGGGAGTACACTGAGAGGCAAAGCCAAGTAGTCTGTCACCATCTGACGGATACGTTGCCTCCCGCTGACTGGAGCCCTCTCGGATGGTGTAGACATTTGTGGCGCTGCCACAAAACTTTGCCACATTTTTAACATACTGGTCTTTCCCTGTGCAGAGGCACTGCGTGTGCTCCCTCTTGTTGCAGAGCTCTCTACACTGCCTCGACGCACAGAGCTGCTTTGTAAAGCAGTAGCAGCAGCAGTGCTCTCGGCAGTAAGGTAGAACATTAGGGATTGCACCAGTGTGTCTTGGTACTCCCGCATTTTACGCTCCCGGTTCAACGGTGTGATGAGGCTTTTGACGTTGTCCCGGTAGCGAGGGTCTAGGAGGGTGTACACCCAATAATCAGACGTCGTGAGAATGTGGGCGATGCGGCGGTCGTTTCTTAGGCACTGCAGCATGAAATCAACCATGTGCTGCAGACTCCCAACTGGCAAAGAAACGCTGTCCTCTGCAAGAGGCGTTATCTCTGCCTGCTCTGCATCACCCCACCCTCGCTCTACATACTGACTAGAGCGTTGTGTACCTCCCTCTGGAGCGATGTCTTCCTCCTCCATTGACTCCTCCTCCTCATCCTCCTCACAAAGTGAGCCCTGCCCAGCCCTTTGTGAGGAACCACGTTGCGCTGACTTTCCAGAAGGTGATGGAATTTGTGACTCCTCATCCTCCACCTCTTCCAAAACCTCATCCCTTATTGCTTGCAGTGTTTTTTGAAGCAGGCAGATAAGGGGGACAGTCAGGCTGACTAGTGCATCATCTGCACTCGCCATCCGCGTTGACTCATCAAACGCACGCAAAACGTGGCACATGTCCTTCATAGTGGCCCACTCATTAATGGTGAAGTGTGGACGGCGCAAATTGCGTGTTGATTGCGCCTGATGCAGCTGATACTCCATAACTGCTGGCTGCTGCTCACACAACCGCTCCAACATATGTAACGTTGAATTCCACCTGGTGGATACGTCACATATGATGCGATGTTCAGGAAGGCGCAATCTGCGTTGCAGAGCTGCAATGCGCGATCTGGCCATGCTGGAACGTCGCAAGTGAGCGCACTCTAGGCGGACCTTGTGCAGCAGTGCATCAAGATCCGGATAGTCCCTCAAAAAACTCTGCACGACCAAGTTGAGCACATGTGCCAGACATGGTATGTGAGTGAGGTTGCCAAGGCCCAGAGCTGCCACCAGATTTCGGCCATTGTCACACACTACCAAGCCTGGCTGGAGATTCGCTGGCAAAAACCACACGTCGCTCTCCTGCTTGATGGCATTCCAGACCTCCTGCGCTGTGTGGCTTCGATTCCCCATAGGAATTAATTTCAGAACGGCCTGTTGCCGTTTGGCCACGGCTGTGCTCATATCGGTCGCATCAGGTAAGCGTCCACGGGTCCATGTGGAGGTAGACCGTGACGGCTCCTGCAGCGATGATTCTGAGGAACTGGAGTAGGAGGAGGAGTCAATGTGGACAGACTTGATTCCGGCAATCCTTGGAGTTGGCAGAACACGTACAGCGCCACTCGCAAGATCTGTACCCGGCTCCACAACATTCACCCAATGGGCAGTGAGTGAAAGGTATCGTCCCTGGCCATGGGTACTGGTCCACGCATCGGTGGTCAGGTGGACCTTGCTACTGACGGCGTTTAGTAGCGCATGTTTAATTTTTGCCTCAACATGCTTTTGCAGACCAGGGACGGCTTGCCTGCTGAAATAAAATCGGCTGGGCACATTGTATTGTGGGACTGCCAATGCCATTAATTCACGGAAACTGTCAGTCTCCACCAGCCTGAATGACAGCATTTCAAGGGACAGGAGTTTTGCAATGCCAGCATTCAGAGCCTGTGCTCGTGGATGGTTTGCCGAGTATGGCCGTCTTTTATCCCATGCCTGTGCTACCGATGGCTGTTTTGTGGCCTGGGTGTGTGAGGATGACAGGGAACTTGCAGCTGTGGGTGGAATAACACTGTGTCTCTGGACAACAGTGACAGAGGTTCTTCCATGGCGATCCTTTGAGGAAGCCTTACCAGCTGTGTGTGAACTGGAGGAAGAGGCTCCAACAGGAGCTGAAGATGTAGGTGCTGCTGTAGGTTGGCCTACATCTCCAGTGTGTCTTTGTAACTCAACAAAGTGCTTTGACCGCACATGTTTCCACATATTTGTTGTATTAAGGTTACTGACACTTTTACCTCTTTTAATTTTTTGATTACACAGCTTGCATTTTACATAGCAAATATCATCTGCAACTGTATCAAAAAAGGACCACGCAGAGCAAGTCCTGGGAGCGCCCGGTTTGGCTGTTGTAAGAGAACTGCTCCGAACGGGTGCCAAACTGGAGGCTACAGGCAAGCGAGTCTGCAGCCTACCTCTCCCTACTGTTTGGACCGTTGGTGCAATCTCTTCCTCAGAGCTGCTCCCACCACCTTCCTGTTCCTCACGCCATGTTGGGTCTTGGACCTCATCATCTCCACCACTACCCTCTTCCAACACCTGCTGTTGTTGGGTGGTCTGGCCAGCACCATGCTCAACAGAAACTGGCAACTGAGTCTCATCATCATCAGATGCGTTCTGCGGTGTGCTGACCATCGGCACTGGCTCACCCGCCTCTTCAGATTCAGAGAGACACAGCTGTTGCGCATCACTGCATACTGCCTCTTCTTCACATTCCAGAATGCTGCTTGGCTGGGCCCCTGTTTCCAAGCCAACAGATTCTGAGAACAGAAGCAGAGACTCAGCTGGCTCCTGTACAGAGCTCTCTGACTGCCTGGGCAATTTGGCAGGCGGTGAAGAGACTGATGGTTGTTCAACAGTGCTGTGGTCCTGAGAGGAGGTGGAAGGTATTGAAGTCGATGCATTGGCTGCCATCCAACCAACAACGGCTTCAATTTGTTCTTCACGCAGCAGGGGGGTACGCTGAGCTCCTACAAAAGTGCGCATAAAGGAACGCTCACGGGGAAAACTGGTGGATGCTGTGTCACTGGGTGCGGCAGCAGCCACAGAATCCCCACGTCCTCTCCCTGCTGCAAATCCACGGCCTCGACCACGACCACGTGCCTTACTCACTGACTTCTTCATCTTGGTAGATTGATAAAGAAAGTCAGAAAAGTTAAGGCCTAAGTGTGGTTATTCCTCACAGACTACAGTGAACCCTGCAGACAACTGTTCAGTATCTGTGAAAGGCCCCTTTGTGTACTTCTATAGTGTTTGCAACCAATGTATTGTATACGGATGGAAGCGCGTCACACTAATAGATTAGATTTTTTTCCACTAAAATGGAGCAGCACCAATTAGAGAAAAATGTGAAGGATGAGGCAGTGACACACGCTCAGCAGACTACAACCGGCAGTGGTTGAAGTACAAACTGGAGCGTAATCTGCACTCACAAAATGAAAAGCTCACAGACTACAGTGAACACTGAAACACAACTATTCACTATCTGTGAAAAGCTCCTTTGTGTACTTCTATAGTGTTTGCAACCAATGTATTGTATACGGATGGAAGCGCGTCACACTAATAGATTAGATTTTTTTCCACTAAAATGGAGCAGCACCAATTAGAGAAAAATGTGAAGGATGAGGCAGTGACACACGCTCAGCAGACTACAACCGGCAGTGGTTGAAGTACAAACTGGAGCGTAATCTGCACTCACAAATGAAAAGCTCACAGACTACAGTGAACACTGAAACACAACTATTCACTATCTGTGAAAAGCTCCTTTGTGTACTTCTATAGTGTTTGCAACCAATGTATTGTATACGGATGGAAGCGCGTCACACTAATAGATTAGATTTTTTTCCACTAAAATGGAGCAGCACCAATTAGAGAAAAATGTGAAGGATGAGGCAGTGACACACGCTCAGCAGACTACAACCGGCAGTGGTTGAAGTACAAACTGGAGCGTAATCTGCACTCACAAAATGAAAAGCTCACAGACTACAGTGAACACTGAAACACAACTATTCACTATCTGTGAAAAGCTCCTTTGTGTACTTCTATAGTGTTTGCAACCAATGTATTGTATACGGATGGAAGCGCGTCACACTAATAGATTAGATTTTTTTCCACTAAAATGGAGCAGCACCAATTAGAGAAAAATGTGAAGGATGAGGCAGTGACACACGCTCAGCAGACTACAACCGGCAGTGGTTGAAGTACAAACTGGAGCATAATCTGCACTCACAAAATGAAAAGCTCACAGACTACAGTGAACACTGAAACACAACTATTCACTATCTGTGAAAAGCTCCTTTGTGTACTTCTATAGTGTTTGCAACCAATGTATTGTATACGGATGGAAGCGCGTCACACTAATAGATTAGATTTTTTTCCACTAAAATGGAGCAGCACCAATTAGAGAAAAATGTGAAGGATGAGGCAGTGACACACGCTCAGCAGACTACAACCGGCAGTGGTTGAAGTACAAACTGGAGCGTAATCTGCACTCACAAAATGAAAAGCTCACAGACTACAGTGAACACTGAAACACAACTATTCACTATCTGTGAAAAGCTCCTTTGTGTACTTCTATAGTGTTTGCAACCAATGTATTGTATACGGATGGAAGCGCGTCACACTAATAGATTAGATTTTTTTCCACTAAAATGGAGCAGCACCAATTAGAGAAAAATGTGAAGGATGAGGCAGTGACACACGCTCAGCAGACTACAACCAGCAGTGGTTGAAGAACTAACTGGAGCGTGATCTGCACTCAAAAAATCAAAACCTCACAGACTGCAGTGAACACTGAAACACAACTATTCACTATCTGTGAAAAGCTCCTTTGTGTACTTCTATAGTGTTTGCAACCAATGTATTGTATACGGATGGAAGCACGTCACACTAATAGATTTGATTTTTTTCTAATATAATGGAGCTGCACCAATTCCACTAAATAAAATAAAAAAAAAAAAGAGTCAGTGACACGTGCAGATGCCTACAAACAGCGGTGGATGCAGAGCAAACTGCAGCGTCACCTGCACTGTCACACACACACCTTGCACAGAGCTGTTAAAACAACACTGGCAAAATGAAGCTTTACACAGCGGTTGGTAAACTAGCCTGCCTCAAGCACAGTAGTACACAAAATCGCAATATCTAACTGTCCCTCAGAGTGAGCAGAGTAGCGTTCTGTCCCTTACTGAGTTCACAGCACAGTGACGCTAAAATGGCGGCGGCGCCTTTTATAGTGCATTCTGACATCATTTCAGCAGCCAATCACAGCCATGCCATTAGTTAAGATGACCGCAGCATTACAGGATGTGCCCACACTTCGTAGGATTCCTCATTGGCTGACTAAAATCACATTGCCTCTCAAAGAATTATGGGAACTTCCGATTCCGGTATACGATATGGAAAAAGTATCGGAATTAAGTATCGGAATTCCGATAACGCGAATATCGGCCGATACCCGATACTTGCGGTATCGGAATGCTCAACACTAATTTCTACCCATTTTCTCCATCATAGATCAATGTTCGTCCCCTAGATTCCTCTAGGTCCATACCTACTATATCCACCTAAACCAGGCACACCATATAATTCCCTACAGTCCCTGACACTTTATTGTCGCTTCTCCAGACATGGCGCCTGCGCAGACAGGCCACTTGGCTACTTGGTAAAATTGAGCTTCCCTAGCGACCGCCGCACATGCGCGGTCGCTTTCTCCTAGCTAAACAGCAGCACTTCCGGGCCGGATGACGCACTTCCCGCCCGGCGGTTACCGCCGTCATTTAAAACTGCCGTCACCACGAGCACAGCATGCCTCCACCAGCAAGGTGCGGGAGCAGCGCTTATACACACAGCTTGACAGGTAACCTCTTTCCCTCCTCCCTACCACTATGCACCAACGGAGATATACTGTGCTCTTGACTAATCTATGCGCCGCTCTTATAGATGCAGCCTCAACTGGTGTCCTTCTCCCTCCCCAATCCCTTTCCCGAGCCATCATTATAGGCTAATGTGGCACCCCAGAGTCCAGTTGCCATGGTGACATTGCCTCCCTCTTTGTGGTGATGTCATGCCTGGAGGGCAGGTAACACAGTACACATGTCAATTTCTGCTCCAGGCCAGAAAGGGGAGCTTCCTTACAAATTCTGGCCAGCAGGTGGGGTTAATGAGTCAGAAAGAAGTCAGCTGAGAGAGTAAACAGGAAAGTTGTCATGGAAACAGGAGCCAGCTGGAGCTTAAGGGAGTGACAGTTGGTGGGAGGAGTTAGTGCTGAGGTAAGGAGATGGTTCTGGAAAGAGTCAGTCAGGCAGTTGGTCTGTGGTGAGGGAAGGGACAAGAGCAGAGACAAGAGCTCAAGGGAATAAAAACTGCGCATAGCTGACCCCAGAGTGGAGTGCTGATAAAAAGGGATGCCAGAGTCCTTGGCTGGGTGGGAGCTGTACGCCCTTGACAGCCGAATCTGGCCACATCGAACACCTGAAGGCAGGGCAGCAAACCAAGAGCCCGGGGCTGACAGTGAAAAGGACAGTGCCCATGATATAGGCTCAAGCTATCTGTCATACTGGTTAGAAATCATCATGCAGGAAAGGGCCGCAGCTTAGCTACAAGCAGCAAGTTAAATAAGCACACAGCCAGAAAAAAGTATTTTAATGAAATGAAACACCACACAGTTTTGCCATCGTTATTGTTCAGCTAATCCAAACGACGCCCTCGATCTCCTGTAATAGAGAAAAAATTTAAAAAACCAATACACCATACCTGTCTCGCGTTATGTGTCCCACGCCGTAATCCTTATCTGGGGGATATATAGTTTACAACCGGGAGCGGTGCTAATGTGACCTCCCCAGCTGTAAACCACTGATGAATGAGAAGCTGCCGGCGGCAGAATCATTGACGTCACTAATGCTGCACAGCCTCACAGCCTGACCCATGGTGAACTCTGCAGAGTGGGAAAATGAACTGGCATTTTACCTGTACACTGACACTATATACAGAGCTCCTGTGTATAAAGTCACTGGTGATCACTGCATTATCTGTACACTATACACTACATACAGAGCTCCTGTGTATAATATCACTGATGATCCCTGAATTACCTGTACACTACATACAGAGCTCCTGTGTATAATGTCACTGGTGATCACTGTAATACCTGTACACTGACACTATATACAGAGCTCCTGTGTATAATGTCACTGGTGATCACTGTATTACCTGTACATTGACACTATATACAGAGCTTCTGTGTATAATGTCACTGGTGATCACTATATTACCTGTGCATTGAAACTATATACAGAGCTCCTGTGTATAAGGTCATTGGTGATCACTGTATTACCTGTACACTGACCCTATATACAGAGCTCCTGTGCATGTCACTGGTGATCACTGTATTACCTGTACACTGACACTATATACAGAGTTCCTGTATATAATGTCACTGGTGATCTCTGTTATCTGTACACTATACACTACATACAGAGCTCCTGTGCATAATGTCACTGATGATCCCTGTATTACCTGTACACTACATACAGAGCTCCTGCGTATAATGTCACTGGTGATCACTGTATTACCTGTACACTGACACTATATACAGAGCTCCAGTGTATAATGTCACTGGTGATCACTATATTACCTGTACATTAAAGCTATATACAGAGCTCCTGTGTATAATGTCCTTGGTGATCACTGTGTTATCTGTACACTATACACTATATACAGAGTTCCTGTGTATAAGGTCATTGGTGATCACTGTATTACCTGTACACCGACCCTATATACAGAGCTCTTGTGCATGTCACTTGTGATCACTGAATTACCTGTATACTGACACTATATACAGAGTTCCTGTGTATAATGTCACTGGTGATCTCTGTTATCTGTACACTAAACACTATATACAGAGCCCCTGTGTATAATGTCACTGGTGATCACTGTATTACCTGTGCACTATACACTATATACAGAGCTCCTGTGTATAATGTCCTTGGTGATCACTAGTGATGGGCGAACACTAAAATGCTTGGGTACTCGTTGCTCAGGTCGAGCAAATTGGAATACTTGGGTACTCGGACAGAACAATGAGCCCAATGTAAGTCTATGCGAGACCCAAGCATTTTTCGCAGCAATCCCCCCGGGAGTCCTTTTAAGGTCTAAATGCATCTGAAAATGATGGAAACACTGCTCAAATGACACAGGAACATCATGGGGATCGCCCCTGGAAGCATTCCTGACTACTAGTTCACAGCTTTAAACAATGTTGCCAGAGTTTCATGCCAATTTTACCGCTGCACCAAAAACATTCCAAAACAAAACCAAAACTGATTTTGCTGGGAAATATGTTAAGGTACATCCTTTCCATGTTAATGACTTGTATATAAGGCAAAATATTTAACCCCAGACCAAAATGTTCCTCCACGACTTGGGCTATGTTGAGATGCAACATTTTTGAAGCGTTTTTCAACTTTAACATTGCTTTCAACCAAAACAAATGCATTCACTGGGAAATGTCATTGTAACATTTAACAACCCTAGCTGGCCATGTGGTTTGTGACACATATCCAGACATATCTTGTTTCATTTATGAAGGAGGGACTCTTAAAGTCACAGAGCCTATTTTTACAGGGGCATCAGGCAGCATTAATCTGCTTAAAAGGCCCTTATTAACCCCTTCGTGACCCAGCCTATTTTGACCTTAAAGACCTGGCCATTTTTTGCAATTCTGATCAGTGTCCCTTTATGAGGTAATAACTCAGGAACGCTTATATGGATCATAGCGATTACGAGAAAGTTTTTTCGTGACATATTTGGCTTCATGATAGTGGTAAATTTAGGTTGATAATTTTTGCGTTTATTTGTGAAAAAAATGGAAATTTGGTGAAAATTTAGAAAATTTCCCAATTTTCAAATTTTGAATTTTTATTCTGTTAAACCAGAGAGTTATGTGACACAAAATAGTTAATAAATAACATTTCCTACATGTCTACTTTACATCAGCACAATTTTGGAAACAAATTTTTTTTTGTTAGGAACTTATAAGGGTTAATAGTTGACCAGCGATTTCTCATTTTTACAACAAAATTTACAAAACCATTTTTTTTAGGGACCACCTCACATTTGAAGTCACTTTGAGGAGTCTATATGGCAGAAAATACCCAAAAGTGACACCATTCTAAAAACTGCACCCCACAAGCTACTCAAAACTACATTCAAGAAGATTATTAACCCTTCAGGTGCTTCACAGGAACTAAAGCAACGTGGAAGGAAAAAATGGACATTTTAATTTTTCCAACAAAAAATTTTTTTAGCATCAATTTTTTCATTTTTACATGGATAACAGGATAAAATGTATCTAAAAATTTGTTGGGAAATTTCTCCTGAGTACACCGATACCTCATATGTGGTCATAAACTACTGTTTGGGCGCATGGCAGTGCTCAGAAGGAAGGAGCGCCATTTGACTTTTTGAATGGAAAATATGCTGGAATATTTATCGGTTGCCATGTCGCAGTTGGAGAGTCCCTGTGTGCCTAAACATTGGAGCTCATCCACAAGTGACCCCATTTTGGAAACTAAACCCCCCAAGGAACTTATCTAGATGCATAGTGAGCACTTTGAACCCCCAGGTGCTTCACAAATTGATCCGTAAAAAAAGAAAGTCCTTTTTTTCACAAAAATTTTCTTTTAACCTTAGTTTTTTCATTTTCACATGGGCAACAGGATAAAATGGATCCGAAAATTTGTTGGGCAATTTCTCCTGAGTACACAGATACCTCATATGTGGTCATAAACCACTGTTTGGGCGCACGGCAGGGCCCAGAAGGGAAGGAGCGCCATTTGACTTTTTGAATGGAAAATTAGCTCTAATCGTTAGCGGACACCATGACGCGTTTGGAGAGCCCCTGTGTGCCTAAAAAGAGAAAAACCCACACAAGTGACACCATTTTGGAAACTAGACCCCTTAAGGAACTTATCTAGATGTGTTGTGAGCACTTTGAACCCCAAGTGCTTCACAGAAGATTATAACGCAGAGCAGTGAAAATAAAAAATCATTTTTTTTCCTCAAAAATGACTTTTTAGCCCGCTATTTTTTATTTTCACAAGGGTAACAGGAGAAATTGGACCACAAAAGTTGTGCAATTTGTCTTAAGTACGCCGATACCCCATATGTGGGGGGAAACCACTGTTTTGGTGCATGGAAGAGCTCAGAAGGGAAGGAGCGCCATTTTGAAATGCAGACTTGATGGAATGTTCTGCGGCGTCATGTTGCGTTTTCAGAGCCACTAATGTGGCTAAACAGTAGAAACCCCCCACAAGTGACCCCATTTTGGAAGCTAGACCCCAAGGAGCTTATCTAGATGTGTAGTGAGCACTTTGAACACCCAAGTGCTTCACAGAAGTTTATAAACGCAGAGCAGTGAAAATAAAAAAATATTTTTTTTTCCTCCAAAATGATTTTTTAGCCCGCTATTTTTTATTTTCCCAAGGGTAACATGATAAATTGGACCCCAAAAGTTGTTGTCCAGTTTGTCCTGAGCATGCTGGTACCCGATATGTGGGGAGAACCACTGTTTGGGCGCAAGGCAGGGCTCAGAAGGGAAGGAGCGCCATTTGACTTTTTGAATGGAAAATTAGCTCTAATCGTTAGCGGACATTATGTCATTTTTGGAGAGCCCTTGTGTGCCTAAACTTTGGAACTCCACCACAAATGACCCCATTTTGGATACTAGACCCCCTAAAGGAACTTATCTTGATGCATAATGAGCACTTTGAACCACCAGGTGCCTCACAGAAGTTTATAACGCAGCGCCGTGAAAATAAAAAATCATTTTTTTTCCTCGAAAAATGATTTTTTAGCCCCCTATTTTTTATTTTCACAATGGTTACAGGAGAAATTGGACCCCAAAAGTTGTTGTACAGTTTGTCCTGAGTACGCTGGTACCCCATATGTGGGGGAAAACCACTGTTTGGGCACACGTCAGGGCTCAGAAGGGAAGTAGTGATGCTTTGAAATGCCGACTTGATGGAATGGTCTACGGGCATCTTGTGACGTATGCAGAGCCCCTGATGTGCCTAAACAGTAGCAACCCCCCACAAGTCACCCCATTTTGGAAACTAGTCCACCCAAGGAACTTATCTAGATGTCAAGTGAGCACTTTGAACCCCCAAGTGCTTCACAGAAGTTTACAACCCAGAGCCATGAAAATAAAAAATCATTTTTTTCCTCAAAAAATGATTTTTTTAGACCACAATTTTTTATTTTCACAAGG
This sequence comes from Oophaga sylvatica, assembly GCA_033576555.1. Taxonomy (NCBI): domain Eukaryota; kingdom Metazoa; phylum Chordata; class Amphibia; order Anura; family Dendrobatidae; genus Oophaga; species Oophaga sylvatica. The sequence goes on from JARQOD010000009.1 coordinate 162,357,494, forward strand.
ATAACAGGAGAAATTTGACCCCAAAAGTTGTTGCCCTGTTTGTCCTGAGTACGCTCGTACCCCATATGTGGGGGAGAATCACTGTTTGGGCACACATCGGGGCTCGGAAGGGAAGTAATGATGTTTGAAATGCCGACTTGATGGAATGGTCTGCGGGCGTCATGTTACGTTTGCAGAGCCCATGATGTGCCTAAACAGTAGAAATCCCCCACAAGTGACCCCATTTTGGAAACTATATCCCCCAAGGAACTCATCTAGATGTGTGGTGAGCACTTTGAACCCCAAGTTCTTCACAAAAGTTTATAATGCAGAGCGTGAAAATGAAAAATCATTTTTTCTACAAACATTTTTTTATTTTCCCAAGGGTAACAGGAGAAATTATACCCTCAAAGTTGTTGTGCATTTTTTTCCTGAGTACGCTGAAACCCCAAATGTGGGGGTAAACCACTGTTTGGGCACACGTCGGGGCTCAGAATAGAGGGAGCACTGTTTGACTTTTTGAACGCAAAATTGACTGGAATAAATGATAGCGCCATGTCGCGTTTGGAGACCCCTGATGTGCCTAAATAAAGGAAACCCCTCAACTCTAACTCCATCCCTAACCGTAACACACCCCTAACCACAACCCTAACCCCAACACACCCCTAACCCTAATCCCAACCCTGACCATAACCCTAACCCCAACACACCCCTACCCTAATCCCAACCCTAAACATAACCATAACCACAAGCGTAACCCTAATCCCAACCCTAACCCCAACACACCCCTAACCCTAATCCCAACTCTAAACCTAACCACAAGCCTAACCCTAATGCCAACCCTAACCCTAAGTCCATCCCTAACCTTAATTCAAACCCTAACCCTAATTCTAACCCTAACCCTAATTCTAACCCTAACCCTAATTCTAACCCTAACCCTAATTCCAACCCTACCCCTAATTCTAACCCAAACCCTAATTTCAAACCTAACCCTAGTCCTAACCCTAACCCTAATCCTAACCCTAATCCTAACTGTTGTGAATGGACTTGAAATGAGTTCTGAGCAGAGGCTCCCTCTGGTGGTTACAAGCATACTGGACTGTCCAGTGAAGATTGTGAGGAGTGGGAATCAGGTGTTACTGACTGGTCTTATATAAGGGAGTCGCCTTCCCATCAGGGTTGCCGTGATCAATTGTTCTGGTCTCAATCCTTGAGTCCTGTTTCCTTTGTAGCCTGCTGTGCCGTGTCTGCATCTCCTGCTAACAGATAAGACATTTTCTTCTTTTTGTTTTTGTGCTTGATTTTTGCATTTTGTCCTGCACTTCTGTGGGGGCCTTCAGGGTCCCCTCCGGGGGCTTTTGCCCTCTCAGTTTAGTTCAGCCACTGATGTTTGTACTTTTGCTTTTTCCAGTTTTTTCAGTGGCTGCTGTTTTGATTTTGTTACACCAGAGAACTAATTTAGGTGGTAGAGGTCGTGTGATCTCAGGTGATTTTGAAATTAGTAGAGTTGGTGCTTTTCAGGGTTTTTTGGGATTGCAGTAAGTGCCCTTCCTATCCTTTTCTATTTAGGTAGTTTGGGCCCCAACGTTTGCTCATACTATTTTCTGTCTGTGTCAGTATTTCTTCTTGTCTAACCGCCATTACTTGTTTGGGGGCTTTCTATGTTCTTCGGGGATCTGCTCCGGGGCAGATAGCTTTCCTTTTTCTATCTTTAGGTGTAGTTAGTTTCTCAGGCTGTGACGAGGCGTCTAGGACCAACGTAGGAACGCTCCACGGCTGCCTCTAGTTGTGGTGGTTAGTCAGGGTACTGCAATCTCATAGATTCCATCTGCTCTGGTGTATTGCCTTTTTTACCTGCACTCCTCAGTTACCGAAACATAACAGTATCACCGGCCAAAAAATTGAAAATTGTATGGTACTCACAGAAGGGAAAAAATATTGTGAAAGAAAAAAGGTTGTCAGAGTTGTCAGAGATATTTTTCTGTTTGTTGCATTTTTTTTTCCCTCTGTATCTCTGGGTGCTGGGGAGATTTTTTTTCTCTCAATGGAGTTTGCACAGTTGTCTGGCCGTGTGGATCAGCTTGCCACTGAGGTTCGGAGTATTGCTATCTATCTTGCTAGGTTTCCTGTTGTGGAACCTAGGATTCCCATGCCAGATTTGTTTTTGGGGGATCGAGCCAAGTTTCTGAATTTCAAAAATAATTGTAAATTGTTTTTTGCCTTAAAATCTAAGTCCTCAGGGAACGCAGCGCAGCAGATTCAAATTGTCATCTCTCTCCTGCGCGGCGATCCTCAGGATTGGGCTTTTTCCCTGACACCTGGGGATCCTGTTTTGAGTGATGTTGATGCATTTTTTCAGGCCTTGGGGTTATTGTACGATGAGCCTAATGTCACTGATCAAGCTGAAAAAGCCTTGTTGGCATTAAATCAGGGGCTTGATGATGCTGAGTTATACTGTCAGAGATTCCGTAGGTGGGCAGTCCTGACCAAATGGAATGACGACGCTTTGGCAGCCCTTTTTCGGAAGGGTCTATCAGATAATGTAAAGGATGTTATGGTGGGATTCCCTGTCCCCTCTGGTCTCAATGATTCTATGTCATTAGCGATTCAAATTGACAGACGTTTGCGTGAGCGGAGAAGTATGCGTGGAATAGTGTTGCCTTGTGAACCTGCTTCTGAATCCATGCAGTGTGATAGAGTGGTTTCTGGGGCACAGCGTCATGAGTTTCGTAAGCGCAATGGGTTATGTTTCTACTGTGGTGATGCCTCTCATGCTATTTCAGTCTGCCCTAAGCGGGGAAGACGTTTTGCACGCTCAGTTGTCTTGGGTAGTGTTCAGACTAAGTTTTTATTAACTGTTACTCTGATATGCTCTCTGTCCTCATTTTCTGCTCAGGCTTTCGTTGATTCGGGAGCAGCTATTAACCTGATGGATTTTGATTTTGCTAAACGTTGTGGGTTTCCCTTGATACCCCTACGGAAGTCTATTCCCCTACTGGGGATCGATTCTACCCCTTTGGCTGAGAATAAACCTCAGTTCTCTACTCAGGTGATAATGAGGGTTGAACCTGATCATCAGGAGAGCTGCAAATTTTTGGTTCTGTATAATCTGCATGACATTATTGTACTGGGTTTCCCTTGGTTGCAGTCTCATAATCCTGTTTTGGATTGGAAATCTGTGTCTGTAACCAGTTGGGGCTGCCAATGTGTTAATACCAACACTCCTGTTTTTTCTGCCTCCCCCCAGGCTCAGGATGTTCCTGACTTTTTGATTGATTTTTCTGATGTGTTTAGCGAAAGTAAATCTGCATCCTTGCCTCCCCATAGGAGCTATGACTGCGCTATTGAATTAGTGCCTGGTAGTAAATTCCCTAAAGGTCGCCTTTTTAACTTGTCTGTACCTGAACATGACGCTGTGCGGTCTTATATCAAGGAGTCATTGGAGAAGGGTCATATCAGACCATCCTCTTCACCCTTAGGTGCCGGTTTTTTCTTTGTGGCCAAAAAGGATGGTTCATTAAGGCCGTGTATTGATTATCGTCTTTTGAACAATATTACTGTGAAATATCAATATCCTTTACCCTTGATTTCTGACCTGTTTTCCAGGGTGAAAAACGCTACTTGGTTTACCAAGCTTGACCTCAGGGGGGCATATAACCTTATTCGCATTAAGCACGGGGATGAATGGAAGACGGCATTTAATACCCCTGAGGGGCATTTTGAGTACCTTGTGATGCCCTTTGGGCTCACTAATGCTCCTTCTGTCTTCCAGTCCTTCATGAATGACATTTTCAGGGATTTTGTGGATAAATTTCTGATTGTTTATTTGGATGATATCTTGATTTTTTCCAATGACTGGGACTCTCATGTGAAACATGTTCGAACTGTATTCCAGATTTTGAGAGAGAATGCTCTGTATGTGAAGGGATCAAAGTGTCTTTTTGGCGTACAGAGGATCTCATTTTTGGGATTCATTTTGTCCCCATCTGTTATTGAAATGGACCCGGTCAAGGTTCAGGCCATCTGTGATTGGGTCCAACCTACTTCATTAAAGGCTCTTCAAAGATTTTTGGGTTTTGCCAATTTTTATCGTAAATTTATTGGTAATTTCTCGGTTATTGTTAAACCTTTAACTGATTTGACCAAAAAGGGTTCTGATGTGGTGAATTGGCCTCCTGAGGCAGTCTCTGCATTTCAGGAACTTAAGCAGAGATTCACTTCTGCTCCTGTTCTACGGCAGCCTGATGTTTCTCTGCCATTTCAGGTGGAGGTTGATGCCTCTGAAATTGGGGCAGGTGCCGTTTTGTCCCAAAGAGATCCAGAGACCTCTAAAAGTAACCCTTGTGCCTTTTTCTCTCGAAAATTTTCTCCTACTGAACGTAATTATGACGTGGGTAATCGGGAGTTATTGGCCATGAAGTGGGCTTTTGAAGAGTGGAGACATTGGCTGGAGGGAGCCAAACATCAGGTGGTGGTCCTTACGGACCATAAGAATCTGGTTTATCTGGAATCTGCCAAGCGACTTAATCCTAGACAGGCCAGGTGGGCCTTGTTTTTCACACGTTTTAATTTTGTGGTTTCCTTTCTTCCTGGCACTAAGAATGTTAAGGCGGATGCCCTCTCGAGGAGTTTCCTTGCGGACTCTCCTGAGTTATCTGATCCTTCTGTTATTTTGAAAGAAGGTGTAGTTCTTTCCGCCATCTCGCCCAATTTGAGACTGGCTCTGGAGGGGTGTCAGGAGGATAGGCCCGAGCGCTGCCCTGTTGGGAAATTGTTTGTCCCGGACCAGTGGAAAAAGAGTGTGATGTCTGAGATTCATTGTTCCGCGCTGGCCGGTCATCCCAGAATTTTTGGTACCAGAGACTTGGTTAGTCGGTCCTTTTGGTGGCCTACCTTGTCTCGTGATGTCAGGGAATTTGTGCAGTCCTGCGGGACTTGCTCTCGCTCCAAGCCTTGCTCTCGCTCTAGTGGTTTGTTGATGCCATTGCCTGTGCCCAAGAGACCATGGACCCATATCTCTATGGATTTAATTTCTGACCTCCCTGTTTCTCAGAGAATGACCGTCATCTGGGTGATTTGTGATAGGTTTTCCAAGATGATACATCTTGTGCCATTACCTAAGTTGCCTTCCTCCTCTGAATTGGTGCCTTTGTTCCTTCAGCACGTGGTTCGTTTACACGGCATTCCTGAGAACATTGTGTCTGACAGAGGAGTTCAGTTTGTTTCAAGATTTTGGAGGACCTTTTGTTCTAAACTTGGTGTTCAATTGTCTTTCTCCTCGGCGTTTCATCCTCAGACCAATGGTCAAACTGAGAGAACAAACCAGACATTGGAGACTTATCTAAGATGCTTTGTGTCTGCTGATCAGGATGACTGGGTCTCTTTTTTGCCTTTGGCTGAGTTTGCTCTTAATAATAGGGCTAGCTCTGCCACTTTGATGTCTCCATTTTTCTGTAATTCTGGGTTTCACCCTCGATTTTCTTCAGGACAGACGGAGGCTTCTGTCTGTCCAGGTGTTGACTCTGTTTTGGAGCGTATGCAACAGATTTGGGACCAGGTAGTGGAGAGGTTGTCCCTCTCTCAGGAGAGGGCCCAGCGGTTTGCCAACCGGCATAGGACTGATGGTCCTCGGTTTAAAGTGGGGGACTTGGTCTGGTTGTCCTCAAAAAATATTCCTATGAGAGTGGCATCTCCTAAATTTAAGCCTAGGTTCATTGGACCTTATAAGATCATGGAGATTCTTAATCCTGTTTCTTTTCGTTTGCTTCTTCCAGGGACATTTAAGATCCATAACGTGTTCCACAAGTCCTTGTTGAAGAGGTTTGTTGAGCCAGTGGTTCCTACTGCTTTGCCTCCTGACCCTGTTCTGGTTGAGGGCAATATGGAGTTTGTGGTTGAGAAAATATTGATTTCTCGTTTTTCTAGACGGAAACTCCAGTATTTGGTTAAGTGGAGAGGTTATGGTCAGGAAGACAATTCTTGGGTGTTTGCTTCGGACATCCATGCTAGGAGACTCATCCGTGCGTATCATAGAACTCATCCTGACCGACCTGGTTGCTCAAGTGAGGGTTCGGTGACCCCTCCTCAAGGGGGGGTACTGTTGTGAATGAACTTGAAATGAGTTCTGAGCAGAGGCTCCCTCTGGTGGTTACAAGCATACTGGACTGTCCAGTGAAGATTGTGAGGAGTGGGAATCAGGTGTTACTGACTGGTCTTATATAAGGGAGTCGCCTTCCCATCAGGGTTGCCGGTGATCAATTGTTCTGGTCTCAATCCTTGAGTCCTGTTTCCTTTGTAGCCTGCTGTGTCATGTCTGCATCTCCTGCTAACAGATAAGACATTTTCTTCTTTTTGTTTTTGTGCTTGATTTTTGCATTTTGTCCTGCACTTCTGTGGGGGCCTTCAGGGTCCCCTCCGGGGGCTTTTGCCCTCTCAGTTTAGTTCAGCCACTGATGTTTGTACTTTTGCTTTTTCCAGTTTTTTCAGTGGCTGCTGTTTTGATTTTGTTACACAGAGAACTAATTTAGGTGGTAGAGGTCGTGTGATCTCAGGTGATTTTGAAATTAGTAGAGTTGGTGCTTTTCAGGGTTTTTTGGGATTGCAGTAAGTGCCCTTCCTATCCTTTTCTATTTAGGTAGTTTGGGCCCCAACGTTTGCTCATACTATTTTCTGTCTGTGTCAGTATTTCTTCTTGTCTAACCGCCATTACTTGTTTGGGGGCTTTCTATGTTCTTTGGGGATCTGCTCCGGGGCAGATATCTTTCCTTTTTCTATCTTTAGGTGTAGTTAGTTTCTCAGGCTGTGACGAGGCGTCTAGGACCAATGTAGGAACGCTCCACGGCTGCCTCTAGTTGTGGTGGTTAGTCAGGGTACTGCAATCTCATAGATTCCATCTGCTCTGGTGTATTGCCTTTTTTACCTGCACTCCTCAGCTACCGAAACATAACACCTAACCTTAGTTCCAACACTAACCCTAGTTCTAATCCTAACCCTAATGCTAACCCTAATGGAAAATAAAAAATATTTTCTTTATTTTATTACTTGTCCCTACCTATGGGGGTGATAAAAAGGGGGGTTTATTAACTTTTTTTTATTTTGATCACTGTGAGAGTTTATCACAGTGATCAAAATAAATTAATGGAATCTGCCGGCCATTTTCCAAGATGGCGGCACCCATGAAGTATCCGGGAGGGACACAGGGATGCACACAGGGACATTGCAGGTACCGGGAGAGGTGAGGGAGGATTGGAAGGTGGGGGGAGCAGAGGAAAAGGGAAGGGGAGCAGATAGTGATGGCAGCTACCGATCGCCACCATCAATCTGTGGCGATGACCGATTGCCCCTTCACTCGGTGTGGATGGGTTGGATCTCGGTCTCCAGCCATGGCAGATGCTATTGCAGCATCGGCCATGGCTGGATTATAATATTTCACCAAATTTCATTGGTGAAATATTACAAATCGCTCTGATTGGCTGTTTCACTTTTAACAGACAATCAGAGCAATCGCAGCCACAGTGACCCCAGTCACCCGACCTGCAGGAATGTGATTTATAACATGACGCCTACATAGGCGTCACAGGTCGGGAAGGCACAGGTTTTCATATGACGCCTACGTAGGCGTCATGGTTCAGGATGGGGTTAAACAGTGGTTCTCCTAAACTTTTATAGCCTATGCTGTGAGTGCATGGGCTGCCAAGAATTACGATGCACCCCAATAACCCTTTCACGAGATGTCCAGGAGGGCTCCATAAAAATATTGCATTGAATGTAAGGCCTGCCCTGCTACCAAGTCATATGCACCCCAAAAAGCCTTTGAACCCAAGTACTGGATGGGCCCAGGAAAATCCACTTCACATTATTCATTTTGTGCTCCCATTCTGTTTTCCTATGCATTGACTGCAAGGCCTGCCCTACTACCAAGTCATATGCACTCAATAAGCCTTTGAACCCACATACTGAATGGGCACAGGAAAATCCACTTCACAATATTCATTTTGTACTCCCATTACCTTTTCTTATGCATTGACTGCAAGGACTGCCCTGCTACTAAGTCATATGCACCCCAATAAGCCTTTGAACACACATAATGGATGGGCACAGGAAAATCCACTTCACATAATTCATTTTGTACTCTAATTCCCTTTTCTTATGCATTGACTGCAAGGCCTGCCCTGCTACCAAGTCATATGCACCCCAATATGCCTTTGAACCCACATACTATATGGGCCCAGGAAAATCCAGTTCACATTATTCATTTTGTACTCCCATTCTGTTTTCTTATGCATTGACTGTAAGGCAAAACCTGCTACCAAGTCATAAGCACCCCAATAAGTCCAATCCCCCTTGGAAGAAACATGGAGGAGGGCCTCTTAACAAAAAATGTCCCATTAAAAAGGAGCGGGTCTCCTAGACTTTTAATGCTCATACCCTAAGTATGTTTGCTGGCCAACATTTTCCCCTGTGGGGTACACCTCAACCTTTTCCATAAGTATTTAACACCCAGCAAAAACACCCACCATTGTTAGGGTTTTGACACTTGCTGTAGCAGCACGGAACACGTTAACTCTGGTGATCTAGTGGCCGTGGATGATGAGCCGAGGAGGAAGGCCTGATTAAAAACTAGGCCCAATATAAAGGAGCGGGTCTCCTACACTTGGAATGCCCATACACTAAGTGTGCTGACTTGCAAATATTTTCCCTTGTGGGGTACACCTAATCCTATTCAATAACAAGTATTTTACGCCCAGCATAACCACCCACCCTTGTTAGGAATTTGTTAATGGCTGTAGCAGCATGGAACACGTTAACCCTGGTGATCTACTGGCAGCGGCTGATGAGATGTGGAGGAAGGCCTGATTAAAAACTAGGCCCAATTTAAAGGAGCGGGTCTCCTACACTTGGAATGCCCATATACTATGTGTATGGGCTGGCAAACATTTTCGCCTGTGGGGTACACCTCAACCTTTTCCATAACAAGTATTTTATGCCTAGCATAACCACCCATTCTTGTTAGGAATTTGACACTGGCTGTAGCAGCACGGAACTACTCGCAGTGGCTGAAGAGACGTGGAGGAAGGCCTGATTAAAAACTAGGCCAAATTTACAGGAGCGAGTCTCCTAGACTTGGAATGTCCATACACTAAGTTTCTTGGCTGACAAACATTTTCCCCTTTGGGGTACACCTCAACCTTTTCCATAAACAAGTCTTTTACGCCCAGCAAAACCACTCACCCTTGTTCATGTGACGACTCCTGGAGTGGACCCTCTGGGCCGTGATACCAACAAACCCGGGCAAACTGACCTAGTGAGGACCACCCCCTATACAGAGAGCGTCAGGGGCAGACCCAGGGGAACTAAGTACCACGACTGCTGGAACCAGGTGGCCGGCTCGAAGGAGGCACGAGAGACAGTGTTTAGCAGGGTGAAGACAGGGGAACGCAGGGTACAGGAATATGTAAAGAGTGTATTTGGGGTACGCAGGGTACAGGATGGTGCAGGATGCGTACTGGGAAGCACGCCTTGGTACAAGACAGAGCAGAGAGTGTGCTGGGAAGCACGCCTGAGTACAAGACAGAGCAGAGCACGTGCTGGGAAGCACGCCAGAGTACAAAGTACTGGACCTGATTACAGAGAGCCACCATGCAGGCACCAAGAAGGCCTAGCAAGGAAGCAAAAGCGATAATCAGGTGCCGCCGAGAGGAAGAGGCAGTCTGATATAGGGAATGAGTGACAGGACTTCCGAGTCAGGTCCTCCAGGACCATAGAGACGTCAGAGTCTGTGCGGGGCAGTCAGAGCTGCGGGTTGTGCGCAAGCGTGCCTGATGGGACCTGGGACCGGGCGTGCAGCCGCAGAGTCAAGAGCGCGCAGCACCTGCGCGCACCCTATGGGACCTCAGCGCCGGCCGCAAGACCGGAAGTGAAGAACTCGGGTGGCGTACACCAGATCGGAGTTGCGCGGTGAGAGCTGCGTAACAGTTCAGAATTCACTGACTGTTGCAACACGGAACACGTTAATGCTGGTGATCTAGTGGAGGCGGATGATGAGACGTGAAGGAAGGCCTGATTAAAAACTATGCCCAATTTAAAGGAGCGGGTCTCTACACTTGGAATGCCAAAGTGTTTTGGCTGTCAAACATTTTCCCCTGTGGGGTACACCTCAACCTTTTCCATAACAAGTATTTTACACCCAGCAAAACCACCCACCCTTGTTTGGAATTCGACACTGGCTGTAGCAGCACGGAACAAGTAACGCTGGTGATCTAGTGGTGGCGGATGATGAGACGTGGAGGAAGGCCTGATTAAAAACTAGGCCCAATTTAAAGAAGCAGGTCTCCTAGACTCGTAATGCCCATACACTAAGTGCATGGGCTGACAAACATTTCCCCTGGGGGAGTAAAATTGTTAAAAATATTTTATGGGCATCATAGACACCCTTGCCAAAAATTGGACTGGCTGTAGCAACACAGAACCCGTTAACCCTGGTGATCTAGTGGTGAAGAATGAGGAGACATAATGATAAATCATACTGAAATCAAACAAATAAATAAAAAATATGAATCCACCTATGAAAGAAAATAACAAAAGGGGGGGAACACAGGTTCATAGATATGAAGCCAGAATGTGTCCAACGAGATATGTTTGTCCCTAGCAACAGCTCAGAGACAGGTATATAAATAAAAATAAAATATATTAGTATTTCACTATTTTTATATTGGAGAGGTATACACTAGGACATAAGAGGATGTTCCACAGATAGAAAAAATGAAAATATAAGAATAAGTGGGAAGAATATACGTACATCTCATTTTTATGAGATTTCCCCCTGGGTGAGTAACATTTGTTTTGGTTTCAAATTAGTAGCAGGCATCATAAAAACACCCTGGTCAAAAATTGAGTGACTTTTTCATCACGGAATACGTTCAACCTAGTGTTCTACTGGTTGTGGATGATGAGGATGAGGATAAGGAGGAGGATAACATCAAACAGACCAAATCAGGAAGCGGATACCCATGTGTGGTTGTGAAGAGGTGCATGAGAATACACCTCCACAAAAATGTATTTGAGGTTATGTTTCGCTGTTTTCATTGGGTGGTGTACAGAAGTCTTGCCCAATCCAGCCCTTGTTCATTTTTATAAGAGTCAGCCTGTCAGCATTGTCAGTTGACAGGCGGATGTGCTTATCTGTTATAATTCCAACAGCGGCACTAAAAACCTGCTCTGACAGACCGTTAAAAGCAGGGCAGGCCAGGACCTCCAAGGCGTGGAGAGCCAGTTCATGCCATGTGTCCAGATTGGATACCCAATAATTAAAAGGCACCGATGAATACAAGAGGACTTTTGTACGATATGCAAGGTACTCCCTCACCATCTTCCCAAACATTGCACTTCTTGTGCCAGCACCCCTTGACTCTGTGGCAGCACGATGAGAGGGTCTGAGAAAACAGTCCCAGAACTTTGCCATTGTTCCCCTGCCTGAGCTGGATTTTACTTCTGTCTCTCTCGCTTGGACTCCTTGGCTGTACAAGAAACTCTGACGTCTGCTGCCAGTGTTCTCACATGGGAATTTTTTCAGTAATTCCGCTACAAGGGCCCTCTGGTACAGCAACATTTTTGTACACCTGTCTGCCTCTGGAAGAAGAGATTGAAAGTTTTCCTTGTAGCGTGGGTCTAGAAGTGTCACCAACCAGTAATGAGTGTCACCGAAAATTTTTATAATGCGAGGGTCACGGGAAACGCAGCGCAACATAAAGTCAGCCATGCGTGCCAGACTACTAACAGGCAAGACTTCCGTGTCCTCACCAACAGGACAACTGACCATGCTGTCCTCCTCCTCCTCATCCTCCTCCCCCTCCTCCCTGTCCTCAGGCCATCCCCACTGAACAGACGGTATGACAGCTGTGCCTGTAGTACCATCTATAGCGCATGAAAGGAGCTACTGTTGTTCCTCCTTCTCCTCCTCATTGTCTACCAATCCACGTTGCAACGACATGAGGCTGGGCTGAGTGTAATCACCCTGTATGGTTTCTTGCTCCATGTCCTCGTGCTCTGCCTGCAATGCCTCATGTTTAATTGTGAGCAGAGAGGTTTTCAGAATGCTGAGAAGTGGGATGGTGACGCTAATTATGGAGTCATCGCCGCTCACCATCTTGATGCAGCCCTCAAAGTTCTGGAGGATGGTACATATGTCTGACATCCATGTCCACTACTGAGGTCTTATGTGTGGAGTCTGAACTAAATATCGATGGCCTTGTTGATGTTTGTAGTCAACAACTACCATCTTCAGCTCACTAATCCTTTCCAACATATGCACTGTAGAGTTCCAACGCGTGAGGACATCACACACCAGTCGGTGAGCCGGAAGATGCAAATGCTGCTGGAGCACGGCAAGAGCGGCTAAAGCTGTAGCTGACTTTCTAAACTGGGCAGACGGCGTACTTTCACTAGCAGATCCGGCACCTTTGGGTAGCTTTTGAGAAAACGTTGAACCACAAGGTTAAGCACATGGGTCAGTTAAGGTACGTGTGTGAGCTCACCTTGCCTCAGAGCCACCACCAGGTTCCGGCCATTGTCACACACGACCATGCCTGGTTGTAGGTTTAGCGGTGTCATCGAAATATCTGACTGCTCTTTCAGCACTGTCCACAACTTTTTTGCATTGTGCGGTTTGTCTCCAATGCAGATTAGGTTCAGCACAGCCTGTTGCCGCTTGGCTGAGGCAGTGATACAGTGCCTCCAGCTTCTGACTGATGTGTTCATTTCAGAGATGGAGGCTGAAGAAGAGGAAAAGGAGGAGGAAGTGCAGGAGCTGTAGACCGATTGACGTAGGGCCCGCAATCCTCGGCGTGGGAAGAATGTGCTCCATCCCAAGGTCGGACTGGGTCCCGGCTTCGACTATGCTATCCCAGTGTGCCATCAGTGAGATGTACCATCCCTGCCCACAGGTTATTGTCCACGTGTCCGTGGTTAGGTGGACATTCCCAGTAACAGCATTGTTGAGGGCACGGGTAATGTTGTGGGATATATGCTGGTGTAATGCTAGTATGGCACAATGGCAGAAATAGTGGTGACTGGGACCGAGTACCTTGGGACGGCCGCTGCCATCAGGTTGCGGAAAGCTTCCGTCTCAACAAGCCAAAAAGGCAACATTTTGAGAGCAAGCAGACGTGAAATGTGCGAATTAAGTACTGTGGCCTGTGGGCCATTGAATGGGTATTTCCGCTTGCGTTCTAATGACTGGGGTATAAATAATTGAAGGCTGGGCTGGGACAAGGACGTGGATGGGCTTGATGATGGTGCTGGTTGACTGTGGGCAAGAATAGGTGCAGGGCCCAAGGCATCTTCACAGGCACGGTGAACTGGAGATTGGGCTTGTATGCAAAACAGTGGAAGAAGCAGTGTTATCACCTGCAGACAGTGTTCCTGGAGCCTGGGGTTCGGCCCACAAAGTCGGTGCTTTGCTGCCATGTGCCTAATCATGCTGGTGGTGGTCAGGCTGGTAGTTTTGCTACCCCTGCTGATGCGGGCATGGCAAGTGCTGCAAATGGCCTGTTGGGGTTATCGGCAGGGTCTTTAAAATACAACCATAAAGAATAATCATGTGCACAGCCGTGTAAGAGTGTCTGAGTAGGTTCCCACACCATATAACTATAGGAAAAAGACTCAGAACTCAGCTTCAGTGATGCGTAGTTTTTAATTGTGTCCACAGTGGTAACAGAAACGTTTCGGTCCTAAAATTTGGACCTTCATCAGTCACATGGACTACTGAAAGTAGGTAGACCCAGCAAAAGGAGAAGGGCTGTGCCCAAAATATCAGGTTTAGATATTGTCCATTTAAGGTGATTGAATTAGTGGCAGCAGTAACCTGTGAGGGTCCCGGTGGATCAGGAATGTGCCTGCGGTGGACGCGGTATCCGCCGCTTGTCCGTATGCATATGCATATGCACGTTCAGGTTCCGTTTGAAGGATCCAAGGGTGGTGGATAATCGTACATGTTGAGACGTGGAATTCCAGAGGATGGGGGATATTCGGGAGAAATCTTGGAGGCGGTTGTGTGAGGAACGAATAAGTGTGGAGGATAGTAGGAGGTCTTGGGAGGATCGAAGATTACGTGAAGGAAGATATTGGGAGATTAGTTCAGAGATATAGGGAGGGGACAGGTTGTGGAGGCTTTGTAAGTCAGTGTTAGTAGTTTGAACTGGATTCGTTGGGGAATTGGGAGCCAGTGGAGGGATTTGCAGAGGGGAGAAGCAGGGGAGTAGCGAGGGGAGAGGAGGATTAGTCGGGCAGCAGAGTTGAGGACAGACTGGAGTGGTGCAAGAGAGTTGACGGGGAGGCCACAGAGGAGGATGTTGCAGTAATCGAGGCGGGAGATGATGAGGGCATGCACAAGAGTTTTAGTAGATTGAGGGCTGAGGAAGGGACGGATTCTGGAAATGTTTTTAAGTTGGAGGCGACAGGAGGTGGAAAGAGTTTGGATGTGTGGTTTGAAGGACAGGGCAGAGTCTAGAGTTACTCCGAGGCAGCGGATTTCAGGTGCACGAGAGATCGTGATGCCATTTATCACAATAGATAGATCGGGTAGGGAAGATACATGAGATGGAGGAAAGATGATGAGTTCGGTTTTGTCAACATTGAGTTTTAGGAAGCGAGAGGTGAAGAAGGAGGATATGGCTGATAGAGACTCCGGGATTCTGGACAGCAGAGAGGTGACATCTGGGCCAGAGAGGTAGATCTGAGTGTCTCCGCATACAGGTGGTACTGGAAGCCATGGGACTTTATGAGTTGTCCTAGGCCAAGGGTATAGATGGAAAAAAGTAGGGGCCCCAGGACAGATCCTTGAGGGACTCCAACAGAGAGAGGGCGGGATGAGGAGGTAGTGTGGGAGTGGGAGACGCTAAATGTGCGGTCGGAAAGGTAAGAGGCAATCCAGGACAGGGCAAGGTCTTTGATGCCAAGGGAAGAAAGAATCTGTAGCAGTAGGCAGTGGTCGACTGTGTCAAAGGCAGAGGACAGGTCAAGGAGGAGGAGGATGGAGAACTGTCTGTTAGCTTTAGCTGTGAGTAAGTCATTAGTAATTTTGGTCAGGGCAGTTTCAGTGGAGTGGTGGGGGCGGAAGCCAGATTGGAGGTTGTCAAGGAGAGAGTTAGATGAGAGGTGGGAGGAAAGTTGAGCGTGGACATGCTGCTCAAGGAGTTTGGAAGCAAACGGGAGCAATGATATTGGGCGATAGCTGGGCATAGCAGTTGGGTCAAGGTTTGTTTTTTTGAGGATGGGTGTGATGGTGGCATGTTTGAAGGCAGAGGGAAAGGTACCAGAAGATAGCAATAGGTTGAAGAGATGGGTATATGGTATATGGTCGGCACCCACGGGGCTTGCTAGACATAGCCAAGGAAGTATGGGAGACCGAGGCAACCCCATACAAGAGTGTTATAGAGCATATTGCCCAGATGCAAGATAGAATTGCTAAGATTATGCCATTGGTTAAGGATCATCTGCAGAGAGCCCAAGAAGCTCAAAGCAGAATATATAATCGGTCAGCAAAAATTAGGACTTTCAACCCCAGGGATCGAGTCCTAATCCTAATTCCCACGGTGGAAAGTAAGTTTTTGGCCAAGTGGCATGGCCCATACGAGATAGTACAGAAAATGAGCGAGGTCACCTACAAAGTACACCAACCTGGGAGACGGAAGCCCTACCAGGTCTATGATATCAACTTGATCAAGCCCTGGAGGGACAGAGAGTCATTATTGGCCTCGGGTGAAGTAGAGAAAGGGCTAAAACCACCTCTATCTCCTGTGACAATTGGTGAGACATTGTCCGTACACCAAAAACAGGAGTTACGGGAGTTTCTGCAGAAAAATCAGCAGAGGTTTTCAGACTTGCCCGGCCGGACTTCTCTCGTGAAACACCATATCGAGATCGAGCCCGGTACTAAGGTCAAGCTGAAGCCGTACAGGATACCGGAAGCCTGCAGAGAGATAGTCTCTACTGAAATCAAACGGATGCTAGACCTCGGGGTCATTGAGGAGGCCCAAAGCGAGTGGTGTAGCCCGATTGTCCTGATTCCAAAACCTAATGGAACATGGAGGTTTTGTAATGATTTTAGAAAGTTGAACGACGTGTCAAAGTTTGACGCATACCCGATGCCACGGGTAGACGAGCTAATCGAGAGGTTAGGATGTGCCCGTTATATTACAACCCTCGATCTGACAAAAGGGTACTGGCAGATACCCCTGTCTGATGAGGCAAAAAAAAAAATGGCCTTTGCAACCCCTGAAGGCTTGTTTCAGTACCTTGTGATGCCATTCGGGTTGCATGGAGCCCCGGCTACCTTTCAGAGGCTTATGGACCTGATCCTGCTCCCGCATCAAGCCTATGCAGCTGCCTACCTGGATGATATGGTAATTTTCAGTTCCGATTGGGAGAGCCACCTCGCTAAGGTACAAGCCGTCTTAGACTTGATAGGCGGAGCTGGGCTGAACATAAACTGAAATGTGCAATTGGCCTAGAAGAGGCCAAGTACCTGGGCTACGTCATTGGCAGGGGGCTGATTAAGCCACAAATCGATAAGGTAGAGGCGATTCAGAACTGGCCTACACCTCTCACAAAACGACAGGTCAAAGCATTTCTGGGCATCACTGGGTACTATCGCAGATTTGTACAAAGTTATGCTGCCCCGTTGACCGACCTGACAAAAGGTGGGAAGTCAAAAATGGTAGAATGGAATCCAGAGGCAGAAAAAGCATTTCAGTCTTTGAAAATGGCTTTATGTCAAAGACCAGTTCTGGTCACCCCTAATTTCAGGGACGAGTTTCTTGTTCAAACTGATGCCTCTAATGTGGGGTTAGGGGTGGTGTTGTCGCAGGTCGTGAAGGGTGAGGAGCACCCGGTCATGTATCTAAGTAGAAAACTGACACCGGCTGAACAAAATTATTCCATTCTGGAGCGAGAGTGCCTCGCAATCAAATGGGCGCTGGACTCGCTGCGTTATTACCTCTTGGGCAGGAAATTTAAATTGCAGTCAGACCATGCTCCTCTGGCATGGATGAAGCAGAACAAGGAAAGGAATGCCAGGGTGACAAGGTGGTTCCTTTCGCTTCAAGAATTCAATTTCTCGGTAGAGCATAGACCTGGGAAGTTACAGGGTAATGCCGATGCCTTGTCCAGAGTTCACTGTCTCTTTGGAGTTGTTGACCAGCCCTCCGGTCTGTAGAAGAGGGGGAGGATATGTGAGACAGTGAAGGGGTGCATACTGGACGGGGTGTATATCTCGCCCAGGTTTCTTAGCTGGGTCGCATAAGGAATATAGGAGTGAAGGTAGGATGGCAGTACGACGTTCACTCCACTCCCCATCCAGTACAGGCTTGCAGCTCAACCCTGAGTACACACAGCTGCCTAATTAAGCAGCCAGAAATAGGTGGTAGAGTTACACAGACAGGACTCTCAGTTAGATTCAGGCTTCAGACGCTGCTGGAGTCTCCTGCAAGCCCATCTCCGGTAATTACAAATTTGTGTTGTTGTGGCCAGGCTGCTAGAGCCAAGTTCACAGTAGTGAGGTAACTGACTGTGTTTAGTTAGCAGCCTGACAGGCTTAGGATTTTGGTTTATGATTTGGTTTATGTTTTGTTGCTGTGGACTTTAATAAAACTGGTTGCGGCCAGTTTGCACCAGTACTGCTGTCTGTGCTTTTCTATGCAACTTCGTCTACCCGAGACGGCGATCCCAGAGCTATATACCCCCTGAACTGGCTACAATGCATTTTTCAACTTTAGCATTGCTTTCAAGCAATACAAATGCATTCACAGTTAAATGTCATTTTAACATTTAACAACCTTTAATGGCCATGTGGTGTGTGACACATCATCAGACATATCCTGTTTCATTTATGAAGGAAGGACTCAGAAAGTTACAAAGCCTATTTTTGTAGGGGGCATCAGGCGGCATTAATATTCTTAAAGGGCCATCAGCCTGGTAAGCTTCGTTATTCCCATTATTAAACAGTGGGTCTCCTATACTGTTATTGTCTGTGCAGGGAATGGCTGGAGTGCCAAAAATTAGGAAGCACCCCAATACCCCTTTGATGACAGGAGGGCCTCAGGAAAAAATGTTCTCATTATAAGAAAGTGGGTCTCCCATAGTGTTTGCCTATGCATTGAATGCAAGGCCTGCCCTGCCCCAAAGTTACACGCACCCCAATACCCCTTTGAAGCACCGTACTGGCTGGCCACACCGTACTGGCTGGAAAGCAAAGTTCACATTATTCTTTATTTGGTACTGCCATACTGTTTGCCTATGCATTTAATGCAAGGCCTGCCCTGCCCCAATGTTACACACACTCCAATAACCCTTTGAACCAACGTACTGGCTGGCCACATGAAAGCAAAGTTCTCATTATTCTTTATTTAGTAATGCCATACAGTTTGACTATGCATTGAAACCAAGGCCTGACCTGCCCTAACGTTACACGCACTCCAATAACTCTTTGAGCCAACGTATTGGATGGCCACATGAAAGCAAAGTTCCCATTATTCTTTATTTGATACTGCCATACTGTTTGCCTATGCATTGAAAGCAAGGCCTGCGCTGCCCCAACATTACACACACTCCAATAACCCTTTGAACCAATGTACTGGCTGGCCACATGAAAGCAAAGTTCAGATTATTCTTTATTTGGTACTGCTATACTGTTCACCTATGCATTGAATGCAAGGCCTGCCCTGCCCCAATGCTACACGCACTTCAATAACTCTTTGAACCAAAGCACTGGATGGTCACATGAAAGCAAAGTTCCCATTATTATTTATTTGGTACTTCCATACTGTTTGCCTATGCATTGAATGCAGGGCCTGCCCTGCCCCAAAGTTACACGCACTCCAATAACTCTTTGAACCAACATACTGGTTGGCCACAAGAAAACAAAGTTCCCATAATTCTTTATTTGGTACTGCCATACTGTTTGCCTATGGTCAGCAGCCCTGCCCTGCCCCAGGCTATATTTGATTGTGCACCAGTGTCTGGGCCTGTTTCACCCTTCATCTGTGGTTGCAGGTTTGGCAGTGTGGAGGTCAGATTTGAAATGTCCATGTCCGGACCTGGTCGGCCTTCATCTGTGCTTGTCCTTTCTGGCGCCATGGGAGTGATTCAGAAATGCTTCAGGTACATTTTGCATTTAATACAGTCTTGCTTTTAATACTTTTAGGACGCCGTAATGGCACAGCGAATATAAAAAACAGAGAGTAGGACTGCCCATATGAGAATGCCTTGTCGTGGCGGGGTAGCTCAAAGAATTGATCAATTGTTTGCTAAATGTCTCATTTTAAAGTACAGCTAGAAATCAATATGTGCATATGCACTTTATGTATTGCGTTCTGACCATAGGCAGCGCTGGCTTCTCCCCTTTTTTATTTGCTTGGCTATGCAGTGAATTGTTGAGCCTGGAGAACCTGCATTGGAGAATGTCAGTGTTGAGGATGAAGAACCGGCAGTGGAAAATGTCAGTGCTGAGTCTGGAAAACCTGCAGTGGAGAATTTCAATGTTGAGGCTGAAGAAACTGCAGTGGAGAATTGCTGTGTTGAGGCTGAATACCCAGCAGTGGAGCATTTCAGAGTTGAGGCTAAATAACACCTGGCAGTGTAGCATTTCAGTGTTGACGCTGAAGAAACCAAAGTGTGCAATTGCAGTGTTGAGGATGAAGACCCAAAAGTGGACAATTGCATTGTTGAAGCAGCTGACCAACCCCTACAGTTCCCATTATTATGAACTGGATCTAACATACTGTTTGGACTATGCAATGAATGCAAAGCCTGCCTCAATTTTGCACACACCCCAATCTCCCTTAGAAGAAACGTGGAGGAGGGCGACATAAAATTTTTTTCCCATTAGAAAGGAGCAGGTCTCCTATACTTGTAATGCCCGTACACAAAATGTATGGGCTGACAAACAGTTCACCCTGGGGGTTACACATCAACATACTGTGAAAACATTTTTGTTATTTGCATAATAAACACCCTTGAAAACAATAACGTGGCTGTTGCATCACGGAACACATTCACCCTGGTGATCTAGTGGTGGTATTGGAAGAGACCTGGAGGATTCCCTCTGAAAAATGCCTTCCCAGTTTAAAGGAGTAGGTCTCCTATACTTGTAATGCCCATACACTAATTGCCTAGGCTGACAAACATTTCCCCCTGGAGGGTACACATCAACATACTGTATAAAAGTTTTTGTGACGGACATCATAAACAGCCTTCAAAACAATAACGTGGTTGTTGCATCATGTACCATGGTCACCATGGTGATCTAGTGGTGGTGGATGATGAGGATGAGGAGAAGGAGGAGGATAACACCAAATAGCCAAAATCATGAAGTGTATACCCATGTGTGGGTGTGAAGAGGTGCATGGGAATACACCTCCCAAAAAGGACACTGTATTTGAAGTTATGTTTCTCTGTTATCATTCGGTAGTGTAGAGAAGTCTGGCCCAATCCAGTCCTTGTTCATTTTTATAAGAGGCAGCCTGTCAGCAATTTTAGTTGACAGGCGGATGCGTTTATCAGTTATAATTCCACCAGCGGCACTAAAAACCCGCTCTGACAAAATGCTAGTGGCAGGGAAGGCCAGGACCTCCAAAGTGTAGAGAGCCAGTTCATGCCATGTGTCCAGCTTGGATACCCAATAAGTAAAAGGCACAGAGGAATCACGGAGGACGTTGGTACGGTCAGCACGGTACTCCCTCAGCATCTTCCAAAACGTTGCACTCCTTGTGAGAGTACCATGCGCCTCAGTGCTAGTGCGATGGGAGGGACTGAGAGAACTCTCCCAGAACTTTGCCAGTGCTCCCCTGCCTCTGCTGGATTGGAGTTGTGTCTCTCTCGCCTGTACTCCTTGGTTGTTGAATGAACTTTGACCTCTGCCGCCAGCGTTTTCAGATGGGAATATTTTTAATAATTCCGGAACAATGGCCCTCTGGTACTGCAACATTTTAGTAGACCTGTCTACCTATGGAAGAAGAGATTGAAAGTTCTCTGTTATGATTTGGTAGCTGAGGAGGACAGGAGCAAAAAACAGCCAAGGCAGCCGAACACTGAGAGGTTGGGAACTAATGGGTTGCAGATCTCTAAACTAACCGCACAACTAGAAACAGCCGTGGGACGTACATACAGAGACCTAGACGCCTCGGCACAGCTGGAGAGCTAGCTACACCTAAAGATAGAAACAGGAAAGCTAAATACCCCGGAGTAGAGCCCCAAAGGAATAGGTTGCCCCATACATATAATGGCGGTTAGACAAGACGAAATACAAACGCAGGCAGAAAATAGAGTGAGCAAACGCTGGGGCCAAACACTGCCTAGATAGGACAGGACAGGATAGAATACTATCTGCAACTCAGCAAAACCCTAGAAAAACTTACAACACTTCTGATTTAAAAAATGCTGAGATCACACGATCTTGCCACCCGCTAAATCAGATCTCTGGTGTAAACAAGCGGCTAACCCGCAGCCACTCAAATAGCAGGGACAGAGCAATTTAACAAATAAACAGTGGCTGCTGAAAAACAGAGAGTAGCACAGGCCCCTGAGGGGAACCCGGCTAACCTCCCACAAAAGTGCAGACAAAAAAATGGAAATAGCAAACACGATAGAAACAAGCGACAAATAACTTATCTGAAAGTAGCAGATGAAGGCAAGACACCAGCTGACTTCCAAATAAACCAGGAAACAACAATTGATCACCGGTGAGGATCATGGGAAGGCAGCTCACTTATATCAGCCCAGTCCGTCTCTCCTGATTGCCAGTCATCGCTCGCAGGTGATGGACTTCTGCTATTTAACACCATAGGGAGCCCCAACTCAGAAGTCATTTCCAAAATGTTCACAACAGTTCTCTTTGTAGCATGTGTCTAGAAGTGTCACCAACCAGTAATGAGTGTCACCCAAAATTTTCAGAATGCAAGGGTCACGGGAAAGGCAGGCAACATAAAGTCAGCCATACGTGGCAAACTGCTAACAGGCAAGACTTCCATCTCCTCACCAAGAGGACGACTGACCATGCAGTCCTCCTCCTCCCTGTCCTCAGGCCATCCATACTGAACAGACAGTATGACAGTTGTGCTTGTAATACCGTCTATAGCACATGAAACTAGTTACTGTTCTTCCTCCTCTTCCTCATTGTCAACCAATCCATGTTGGGATGACATGAGGCTCGGCTGTGTGTAATCACCCTGTATGGTTCCTTGCTCCACCTCATCATGCTCCGCCTGCAATGCATCCTCTTTCATTGTGAGCAGAGTGCTTTTCAGAATACCGATAAGCAAGAAGGTGACGCTAATTATGACGTCATCGCCGTTCATCTTGGTGGACTTCTCAAAGTTTTGTAGGATGGTACATATGTCTGACATCCATGTTCACTCCTGAGGTCTTATGTGTGGAGTTTGATCTGAATATCGATGGCCTTGTTGATGCTGGTAGTCAACAACTGCCCTCTTCTTCTCACTAGAGATGAGCGGGTCGAGTCGGGTTTCGGACCACCCTACTTTCACAAAAGTCGAGTCGAACGAAATAGGCCGACTATCAGAAAAAGTCGAAGGACCGACTGAAACTCGAATCGACCCCAATGCAAGTCAATGGGGAAGAAAAGTCGGCAGTCAGTGGAGGACAGTAAACACACCTACAGTGCCCATTTCAATGCCAACTACATCAATTCTTATTACTTAAGATTGTCAACCTTAATTTACTTTATAATAATAGTAGCGCATTAAAAACTGGGGTTATTTGGCTAAAGTTGTTGGGGGGCAGGGCTGGCTCCAGGTTTTCATGGGCCCAGGGCGACAGAGTCTCAATGGGCCCCTTTAACACATACTACAATTCATGATGCTCCGATACAGCAGAGAAATATAGGTATAGTAAAATGCCAAATACTTCACTTCTTACATTACATGAGAGATATCTATTGTAAATTCTACAATAGCTCAAAAACTGGACACTATAGTCCTGCATACAGTATTATGGGCACCACATAGTGCGCCATACAGAATAATGAGCCCCATATATTGCTCCATACATAATTGGTCCCATATAATGTTCCATACAGTATATGATGAGCTCCACATAATGCTCCAGTATATGATGGTCCCCATATAATGTGCCAAACAGTATAGGACGGTCCCCATAGAGTATAATGAGCCCCACATATTGCTCCATACAGTATAATGAGTTGCATATAAAGCTCCATACAGTATATGATGGGCCCCATATATTGCACCATACAGAATGGGATCCATATACTGCTCCATACAGAATAGGCCCCATATGTGCTCCATATGATGCTCCATATATAAAGGCCCTATATGATGCCCCATAATTAATGAACTCCATATGATGCTCTAGTATATGATGGGCCCCATATATGATGCTCCAGTGTATGATGAGCCCCATAAAATGCTCCAAATATAATGGTCCCCATATATAATACTCCATATATAATGTGCTCCATGTGATGCTCCATATATAATGTGCCCCATATGATGCGCCATATATAATGGGCCCCATATGATGCTCCAGTATATGATGGGCCCCATGGATGATGCTCCAGTGTATGATGGGCCTATATAATGCTCCATATATAATGTGCCCCAAAATGATGCTCCAGTACATGATGGGCCCCATGGATGATGATCCAGTGTATGATGGGCCTATATAATGCTCCATATATAATGGGCCCCATATGATGCTCCAGTATATGATGGGCCCCATATGATGCTCCAGTATATGATGGGCCCCATGGATGATGCTCCAGTGTATGATGGGCATATATAATGCTCCATATATAATTGGCCCCATATGATGCTCCAGTGTATGATGGGCCCCATGGATGATGATCCAGTGTATGATGGGCCTATATAATGCTCCATATATAATGGGCCTCATATGATGCTTCAGTATATGATGGGCCCCATGGATGATGCTCCAGTGTATGATGGGCCAATATAATTCTCCATATATAATGGGACCCATATGATGCTCCAGTATATGATGGGATCCATGGAATATGCTCCAGCGTATGATGGGCCTATATAATGCTCCGTATATAATGGGCCCCATATAATGCTTCAGTGTATGATGGGCCCCATGAATGATGCTCCAGTGTATGATGGGTCTATATAATGCTCCATATTTAATGGGCCCCATATAATGCTCCAGTGTATGATGGGCCCCATGAATGATGCTCAAGTGTATGATGGGTCTATAAAATGCTCCATATTTAATGGGCCCCATATGTTGCTCCAGTGTATAATGGGCCCCGTATATGATGCTACAGTGTATGATGGGCCCCATTTATAATCCTCCAGTGTATGATGGGCCCCATATATAATGCTCCAGTGTATAATGGGCCCTATCTATGATGCTCAAGTGTATGATGGGCCCCATATATCATTTTCCAGTGTATAATGCGCCCCATATATTGCTCCAAACATTAAAAAATGACCCCTATGGGGTTAAACGAAAAGTTGAGCTTTGCTCCTTTCTTGTGAGGACTCCTTTGTTCCATCATGTTCCTCCTTCTGTGATAGTATATATCTGGGAACTTTCAGTTTCTTGACATTATTTTATTTCTTATGATTATTAATTTTCTCTTTTTATTCCTTATTTATTAGGGTGTCTCCATAACCAGCATTTCTCTTTAAAGTTTATATATTCTTTGATCAACAAATTAAGTGAATACAGATTAATATTGATTGGATATAACATACTATGAATTACCAATGAAGAAAGAAGATGAATAACAGTTTCTGCTATTATATTTGTTTTTGTAATTTGTTATTTTTCTTTTTCTTTTATTATTTTATACATATACGGTTATTTCATGTATTATTTTTTATTATGATTTGTTCACATTACATTATATATAATTACTTATATTGTGATCATATATTCTTCGCACTATTGCACTTTATTGTTGATATTGACACTATATATTCATATAGATTATTTCTAAGGTGTGTGAGACAGTGAGAGTATGTGTGTTGAATGGGGTGTACATTTCACCTAGATACTTTGCTGACTGGTATAAGGGAAATGTATGGCTTTGTAAACCTAGTGGTAGAGAAAGGTCACTACACCTTACATTCAGTACACACTTGCAGCTCAGGCCTGAAACCACTCAGCTGTTAATTAGGAGACCAGAAGTAGGTGTCTGCAAACACAGTCAGAGAGCTCGCTTAGTCTGGACAAGGAGTCCAGGCACAAGAAGGAGTCTCCAGGAGTATGAGCTGTCTCAGTCTGGGTGCTTGATGTACCCCGGACACAGGAGTAGTCTCAGTGAGAATCCATGCGGATAGCTGCTGAATAGGAGGGGAGCTCTCTCAAGTCTGGACGTTGGATATGTCTTCAGACACAAGGAGGAGACTCTGTGAAACTCCATGCTGGTAAATGCTGAACATATGTGTTGTTTAGGGGACAGGCTGTTAGAGTCTGGTCCCGGATAGAGAGGGAAATCTATCTAAGTATAGTAAGTGGCTGGACAAGCCCAGGGATTATGTTTATGATTTGGTTTTGATTATGTTCTGTTTGCTGTGGACTTTAATAAAGCTGGTTGCGGCCAGTTTTTACCAGAACTGCTGTCTGTGAATAAACTGTTTCCGTGCCACTCCGTCTACCCGGACGGCGATCCCTGAGCTGTATCCCCTGAAAAGCTTACAATTGGTTTTGGAATGTGCGTGCAGCACAGTGGCTTAGAGACAGCAATAAAGGAGAGAAGTCTGTTGAAGCAGCAGCAGAGAAAAAAAAAAGTGTGTCAGCAAAAATGTCTGATTGGAGCAGTCTTAAAGAGACAGTAGCCCTAATAGACTTTGCAAAGAAAAAAAAAAAAAAAAAGTGTGTCAATAAAGGAGAGACGTCTGTTGGAGCAGTCTTGAAGAGACAGTGGCCCTAGTGGAGTTTGCAGAGAAAAAAAAAAAAAAAAAGTGTCTGCACAGCAGGGCTGAATTTTCTGTGGAAAAGACTGTGGAGTGTGTATGTCTTGAGTGAAGACTGCCGTTGTTGAGACAGAGAAGTCTGACAGCATGGATGACAGCATGGAGGCGCTGTTTGAACAAATGGCGCAAGTTAATGTGCAACATAAGACTGCCGTGGTTGAGACAGATAAGTCCGGCAGTATGGAGGAGCTCGTTGAGTACCTGGTCCAGGCCCAGCGAAGCATGCAGCAGAGCATGGAGCAGCAGCGCCTGCAGCACCAGCAGCGCATGCAGCAGGCCCAGCAGCAATTCCTGCAGCAGCAGCAGGAGAATAACCGGTTGTTTTTTGAGCAGGTTGCAGCACTACAAAAGACTTGCAGCGCATCGTCCCAAAGTAATGTTGCAAAGTCACCTGCATTGTCCGCTGTAAAGAAGGCGGTAAGACGGTCCCTGAAAAAGATGACACCTCGTGATGATGTGGAGGTATATCTCACTAGGTTTGAGGGACTGGCAGAGAAGGAGAATCTGCCCCTATCTGAATGGGCCATGATGGTCGCACCCTATCTGATTGGAGAACCCCAAAGGGCCTATGCTGACCTGAGGAGCAGGACAGCCAAGACTATGCCAAGCTGAAAGCGGAGATTCTTACCCGGCTGGGTGTTACGGTGACAGCCCGTGCCAGGGGAGTTCATGACTGGAGATGCAGTTGGGAGTCTGCAGTCAGCAAACCTGATTATGGAGTTGAAAAGGTGATAGTGGACCGCTACACCCAAGCACGTCCTCCTGAGGTACAGCCAGAGGTCGGACAAGGAGACCACCAGGACGCCAATCGTCTGGTCAGCCTGATGGAGAGGGCCTTCGCCACCAAGGACTGCCTCCGTGACCAGCCGTCTGAGAGGTCGTCACTTCGGAGTTCCTGGACGCCGAACTCTCCCGGTAAGAGCGTTCCAGCTGTTGGGGTCGTGTGGGTGGGAGAGTGTGATGGACAGTGTTGGAGATGTCGTGAAATTGCAGCCAACTGTCCAACAGAGGGGGAGCCTATGTGTTGTGATGTTGGCGGATCCCTCTCTCCTGCGCAGAGCCTGTGTGTGTGTCCACCTCAGCCGAAGAGACTGGACCACAGGGGTCCCCGGTGGTTGTAAATGACTGCCCAGCACAGGCCCTCTTGGACTCAGAGAGTCCAGTGACTTCCGTATGGGACAGCCTGATTGATAGGGACTTTATCCCTGATAAACACCTGAGTGTGGTGTGCGTCCATGGAGACACCAAACTCTACCCAGAGACTGCCGTGGACTTGATCCCCAAACAGCGGGGAGGTTTCATGTGAAGTGGGGGTAGTGAAGAACCTGGTGCACCCCGTCATATTGGGTAATGACTTTCCCCGGTCTAAGGATCTCTGGGGGAAAAATGTTTCTGATGGACAGTGTGATGAAGCTCCTACTGAGGGTGCGCAGTCCCGAGGGGCGGAACAGAATGCTAGTGGGCCGTTAAACTTATGTGATAATGATGATGATGATAATGATAATGATGATGATGATCATGATAATGATGATGACCATGATAATGATGCTGATGCTGATAATGATAATGATGATGACTGTGATAGAGATGAAATTCCTTTGCAGGTGATGGTGGGAGACGAGGATGGTGGTTCTCGGGAACAGAGTGTCCCTGACTTACCTGTGTCCTGTGACAATTTTGAGAGTGAACAATGGCGAGACCCCACTCTTAAAACGGCACAGGAAAATATAATTGTTCTAAATGAGGTTTCCCAAGAGCCTGGCTCTGAGGAGAGGTTTCCTCATGTTGCCATAAACACTCACCTGTTGTATAGGGACACTGAAGTCCAGGGAGAGGTCGTGAGCCAGCTCCTAGTACCTGAGCTATATAGAAGTATAGTGCTGGGGTTGTCACATAGTCACATACTTGAGGGACCAGATGGTGAAGTTAATGTTGTGGATGACATGTTAACTAAGGTTCCAGATCAGGATGTGAATGAGAATGAATTGTATACCCTGAAAGTGAGCAGGATGAGAATGAGAATGAATTGTATAACCCTGAAAGTGAGCCGGATGTGGCTGAGAAAAAGGGGTCAGACAGGGATAGTGGTAGTGATAGTGAATCATCTGTTGACAATCAAGCAACCAGTGCAAATGAGGAAGGCATGGTAGCAGAGGAGGTTGAGAGTCCTGAGAGGAAGGCTGATGCTGACCTTGCAGCCGGACAGAAGATGGCATCTGAAGATGTTTTACAGTTGGCCGGTTCCCTGGCGAAGACTAGGGTGAAAGGAGGAGAGCTGAGCTTTAAAGGCAGGACTCTGAAACTGAACACAGCACAAGTGGATGCTGTTGAAGATGAGAAGTTATCAATGTATGGTATGGAGCTGCATCATGCCCAGGACTCTGAAGGTAATGCTGCAGAGGTGGAAAAAGCCATGGAAGTGGTGGTCACCAAGCCAGATGCCTCATCAGAAGCTGAGGTCTCAAGTGAAGCTGTGAGGAACAAGACTGAAGATATGGGGACTGACTCTGTCCAGGAATCTGTTTCTGCCGAAGATAGCGGCGTGGACGGGTTACGGTCCGGATCAGTAGCTGCAACTCGTGAAGCTCAGGCTGGAAGTTCGGCGCCCGGAGCCCCAGCAGTGTTCCGAGTGACACCAAGGATCTGGATAAATCACAAGATGAGATTTTGAGACATCAGGCTGGCATTGGTGAGCTCAAGCGCACTTTCATGGAGTCTACATCGGAGCCACGTCCCAACAAATGGGAAAAGCGGTGTGTCACTCCGTTGCCGCTGCAGACACACGGGAGCTCAGATGGGATGCAGAACGTGGTGGAAGAGAAGAATCCGGCGGGTTCTGAGTATACAGATGCAGCTATCAAGGAGAACTTGAGAGCTGGAATAAATGGAGATATTGGAGACCATAATGATGTGACTGAAGAGGTAGAATGTAAGACTGACGGTAGGGCTTCTGAGCATGTTCTACCAGAAGAGCCTGAAGAAGGGGCTGAAGACATAAAGGACGTCCAACAGGTACCAGATGAATTGATTACTTCTCAGAAAAAACTCCAAACTGTGATGGAGTGTGATGAAAGCCATGAGCATCTTCGTGAGAAAGTCAATGAAGTAAAAGGAAGAATACAGGGAATCTCTTCGTTACAAGAGCAAATGCTGCTCAATAAGTCTAAGGCTCTATATAAGAATGCTGTTGTCACTGTAGAACATTACAATTCAGCTGGAGACTTAGCGGATGAATTATGTGTACTGCAAACGAAAAACGTTCTGCTCCTTCTACAGTCCCAATCATTTGAACAGAGTAGCTTAAAATGGTCAGAGACCATGGCAGAGGAGCTTAAGGTCTGTGAAATAGACTTTATGAGTCAACCGATATTCAAGAAAATAGATGTGCTAAAGAGGGTTCAAGGGGAACTAGAGAAAAGTAAAAAACCCCTATACCTTCTGTGATAGTTGGTGACACATGGTAAGTGCACCAAGGACAGGAGGTATGTGAGTTTCTGAGGAAGAGTCAGCAGAAGTGTTCTGATGTGCCGGGTCGTACTTCTCTGGCCAGGCACTATATCGAAACTGAGCCCGGCCCTAAGGTCAAGATGAAACCGTGCAGGATACCCGAGGCACGCAGAGAGCATAGGCCTGGGAGGGTACAGAGTAGTGCGGATGCTTCAGATGAAGAGAAAGCTGATGTTGGCTATGGCTCAGGTGAAGATACAGATGACAGTAGTGAAGATGAAGCTGATGAAGGCCATGACTGGTCCAGAGTTCACTGTCTCTTTTGGATTGTTGACCAGCCCTCCGGTCTGGAGAAGAGGGGGGGGGATATGTGAGACAGTGAGAGTATGTGTGTTGAATGGGGTGTACATTTCACCTAGATACTTTGCTGACTGGTATAAGGGAAATGTATGGCTTTGTAAACCTAGTGGTAGAGAAAGGTCACTACACCTTACATTCAGTACACACTTGCAGCTCAGGCCTGAAACCACTCAGCTGTTAATTAGGAGACCAGAAGTAGGTGTCTGCAAACACAGTCAGAGAGCTCGCTTAGTCTGGACAAGGAGTCCAGGCACAAGAAGGAGTCTCCAGGAGTATGAGCTGTCTCAGTCTGGGTGCTCGATGTACCCCGGACACAGGAGTAGTCTCAGTGAGAATCCATGCGGATAGCTGCTGAATAGGAGGGGAGCTCTCTCAAGTCTGGACGTTGGATATGCCTTCAGACACAAGGAGGAGACTCTGTGAAACTCCATGCTGGTAAATGCTGAACATATG
The DNA here is from genome assembly GCA_033576555.1 of Oophaga sylvatica. NCBI lineage: Eukaryota > Metazoa > Chordata > Amphibia > Anura > Dendrobatidae > Oophaga > Oophaga sylvatica. The sequence goes on from JARQOD010000009.1 coordinate 162,387,706, forward strand.
TGTTGTTTAGGGGACAGGCTGTTAGAGTCTGGTCCCGGATAGAGAGGGAAATCTATCTAAGTATAGTAAGTGGCTGTACAAGCCCAGGGATTATGTTTATGATTTGGTTTTGATTATGTTCTGTTTGCTGTGGACTTTAATAAAGCTGGTTGCGGCCAGTTTTTACCAGAACTGCTGTCTGTGAATGAACTGTTTCCGTGCCACTCCGTCTACCCGGACGGCGATCCCAGAGCTATATCCCTGAAAAGCTTACAGGTGGTACTGTACCTTATCATTGGTAATATGTGGCTATTTGCTACAATAAATCTTTATTTCTGCCCAAATAATAAGAGTAACATGGATAGTTTACACCTCGGTAGCATGACGCATGCGCTCTAGGCTCGCTGTGAGATCGCCGCTATCTCAGCTTCAATACTCCAGTGCGCATGTCCAGTGATGTCAATAGGGGATTTCCCCATGACATGCGCACTCGATGAAGGCTGAGAGGCGGCGTCATTTCCTCCAGCGTTGACGTGGAGACGCATGCGCAGCTTGAGAATGCTACACAATTAGGTGGGTATAAAATGCGGCTCGTGTGACACTCTGTACACCCTTCGATAAAGCTCACGCGAAACGCGCGTCAGGGGTAACGTTTGGACCCTCGGCACGTGGGCGCTGTATTGCACATTTATGGGTAAGCACTGAGGCACTTTATTTTAATTTGATATTCTAAGCGATTTTGTCTTCTGAACCAACTATGTGGCTACGATCAATTTGCACTGGCGTTTTTTTTTTCTTGGATTTCTTTTGATATTTCATTATATAATCACAGGCACGTATACGTATAATGTTGTTGCACGTGGTAGTTCATATATATAATTGATCTTGTTCACATTTATAAGTTTTTGCAATTGTGGCATCACTTATGGTATCATATACATTGTAGCCTTTCCGGGGGTTTAGCTCTGAGATCGCTGTCTGGGTAGACAGAATGGCATGGAAACAGTTCATTCAGACAGCAATTATGGTAAAAACTGGCCGCAACCAGTTTTATTAAAGTCCACAGCAAACAGATAAAAACAAAGCATAAACAAAAGACCTGGGCTTGTCTAGCCTCTAATTACACTTATGTAATGTCCCTTTCTATCAGGAACCCAGACTCTATCAGTCTGTGCCCAAAACAACACATATGATATATGTTACCAGTATGGAGTTTCCCAGATACTCCTCCTTATGTCTGAAGGTCCACCTGACGTCCAGACTTGAGAGAGATCCACTCCTATTCAGTAGTCATTATCCTGGAGGTTCACAGAGACACTCCTGTGTCCGGGGTACCTCTAACCCAGACTGAGACGGCTCCCCTCCTCTTCAGTAATCATCAGCATTGAGGTTCACAGAGACACTCCTGTGTCCGGGGTACATCTAACCCAGACTGAGACGGCTCCCCTCCTCTTCAGTAATCATCAGCATGGAGGTTCACAGAGACACTCCTGTGTCCGGGGTACATCTAACCCAGACTGAGACGGCTCCCCTCCTCTTCAGTAATCATCAGCATGCATTCTCACAGAGACTGCTTCCTTGTGCCAGGACACCTCTCTGTGTCCAGGCTAAAGACAGCTCTAACACTCTTGGAGACTGTTTCTTGTGCCAGGACACCTCCCTGTGTCCAGGCTAAACTAGCTCTCTGACTGTGTTTCCAGACACCTATTTCTGGCTTCTTAATTAACAGCTGAGTGGTTACAGGTTTGAGCTGCAAGTATGCACTGAGTGGAAGGTGTAATGACCTTTCTCTACCACCAGGTCTACAAAGCCATACACCTCCTTATACCAGTCAGCAAAGCACTCAGGTGAAATATACACCCCATCTAACCCACATATTCTCACTGTCTCACATATCCCCCCCCTCTTCTCCAGACCGGAGGGCTGGTCATCCAGACCGGAGGACTGGTCAACAAACCTCAAGAGACAGTGAACACAGCTCAAGTCATGGCCCACATCATCTTCATCTTTATCTTCCATTAAGCAGGGTTTCTATACCCTTACACACACACACACACACACTGTGTGATGTCACAGTCATGTGACCAGTCAACTGAGGAGAAGGAACATGGACAGTCAAAACATACATACTGATCCATTAAATGAATGCCAGCCAGCGCTGCATTACCCATCCGTCCCCTCTGCATACAGCTTTATCCTAGGTATTTAGACACATACCCCTTAGGTGGGTTTGTAGGTGACTGGACCCGCCCAGCTCTCCAAGTCACCTGGAAGCCTCCCAATGTATAGCACAAGTCTCAGCAGTAGATCTGCTGAACCAAAATATATCCAGGCTTCCATCACAGGGCCACCCACCTCTGCGATACATACCGTCCATCCATCACATGCCTCCATGCATATCCTGAGGGCCATACCCAGTGCCCCCTCTGTTCAAATTTGTGGGGTCGAACACCTGCCACCCGACCAGAGATCCCCCTCGGTCGCCTCTGCCAGTCACCCCGTCTCAGTTGATTTTGGGCACTATGCAATATCACCTCTTTGTTAGGCCTCTCCCGCCCCCAGCGGTCAGAACGTTGGCCTTGTCCTTGTGTCGGTGTCACCTCACCCGACCTTTCTTTCCCGAACTGACTCCTACCGTCGTTGCGGCCACGAGTCCATCGTCCAGTCAAGCTTACTGGTAGCTCTGAGTCTGACTCTCTGTCTTTTCGTCCGCCACCGGGTCTCACACTCAGCCGTGAGCTAACAGAAGCGTCATCTCTACCCCTCATTGTTTTAGCACGTCTACTGCCAATCCCCAGGGAAGCCTCTCGTCTCTCCCTTTCTTGGGCTGGAAGTAGTCGCTCTCTTTGTTCCAACTGTAAAACATCCTCAGATGGCATCTTCTGTCTGGCTGTAAGGTCAGCATCAGCCTTCTTCTCAGGACTCTCAACCTCTTCTGCTACCATGCCTTCCTCATTTGCACTGGTTGCTTTATTGTCATCAGATGATTCATTATCACTCCCACTATCCCTGTCTGACCCCTTTTTCTCAGCCACATCCGGCTCACTTTCAGGGTTAGACACTTCATTCTCATTCTCATCCTGCTCACTTTCAGGAGTATACAATTTATTTTCATTCACATCTTGCTCACTGTCAGGGTTATACAACTCATTCCCATTCACATCTTGATCTGGAACCTTAGTTAACATGTTATCCTCAACATTAACTTCACCATCTGGTCCCTCAAGTATGTGACTATGTGACAACCCCAGCACTATACCTCCATATAGCTCAGGTACCAGGAGCTGACTCACGACCTCTCCTGGACTTCAGTGTCCCTAAACAATAGGTTATTGTTCATGGCAGCATGAGGAAACCTCTCCTCAGAGCCAGGCTCTTGGGGAACCTCATTCAGAACAATTACATTTTCCTGTGTCGTTTTAAGAGTGGGGTCTCGCACCGGCTCTCTCCCAAAATTGTCACAGGACACAGGCAGGTCAGGGACACTCGGTTCCCGAGAACCACCATCCTCGTCTCCCAACATCACCTGCAAAGAAATTTCATCTTTATCACGGTCATCATCAGTATCATCACTATTATGATTAGCATCATCATCATTATCAATATCATCATCACTATCACACAAGATAAACGGCCCACTAACATTGTGTTCCGCCCCTCGGGACTGCGTACCCTCAGTAGGGGCTTCATCACACTGTCCATCAGAATCACCCTTCCCCCAGAGATCCTTAGACCGGGGAAAGTCATTACCCAATATAACGGGTTGCACCAGGGTCTTCACTACCCCCACTTCACATGAAATCTCCCCGAGTTTGGGGACCAAGTCCACGGCAGTCTCTGGGTAGACTTTGGTGTCTCCATGGATGCACACCATACTCAAGTGCCCACCAGGGATGAAATCCCTATCAACCAGGCTGTCACATACGGAAGTCACTGGACTCTCTGAGTCCAAGAGGGCCTGCGCTGAGCAACCATTTGTAACCACCGGGGACACCTGTGGTCCAGTCTCTTCGGTTGCGGTGGTCACACACACAGGTTCTGCGCAGAGAGAGAGGGATCTGCCAACATCACGGCACATAGGCTCCCCCTCTAGTGGACAGTTGGCTGCAATTTCATGACATCTCCAACACTGTCCATCACACTCTTCCACCCACATGTCCCCTCGGGCCTGAACCCGCTTATCAGCATACCCCATGTCCCCAACAGCTGGAACGCTCTTACCGGGAGAGTTCGACGTCCGGGAACTCTGAAGTGACGTCCTCTCAGACGGCTGTACCTCAGGAGAACATGCTCGGGTGTAGCGGTTCACTGTAGGACATGCTCGGGTGTAGCGGTTCACTACCACCTTTTCAACTCCATAATCAGGCCTGCTGACTGCAGACTCCCAACTGTATCTCCAGTCATGAACTCCCCTGGCATGGGCTGTCACCGTAACACCCAGCCGGGTACGAATCTCCACTTTCATCTTAGCATAGTCTTGGCTGTCCTGCTCGCTCAGGTCAGCATATGCCCTTTGGGGCTCTCCAATCAGATATGGTGCGACCATCATGGCCCATTCAGATAGGGGCAGATTCTCCTTCTCTGCCAGTCTCTCAAACCTAGTGAGATATACCTCCACATCATCACGAGGTGTCATCTTTTTCAAGGACCGTCTTACCGCCCTCTTCACAGCGGACAAGTCAGGTGACTTTGCAACATTACTTTGGGACGATGCACCACAAGTCCCCTGCAGTGCTGCAACCTGCTCAAAAAACAACCAGTTATTCTCCTGCTGCTGCTGCAGGATTTGCTGCTGGTACTGCTGCATTTGCCGCTGGTACTGCAGGCGCTGCTGCTCCATGCTCTGCTGCATGCTTCGCTGGGCCTGTACCAGGTACTCAATGAGCTCCTTCACACGGCCGGACTTATCTGTCTCAACCACGGCAGTTTTATGTTGCACATTAACTTGCGCCATTTGTTCAAAGAGCGCCTCCATGCTGTCATACATGCTGTCAGACTTCTCTGTCTTCACAACTGTAGTCTTCACTCAAGACATACACACACTCTACAGTCTTTTCCATAGAAAAATTTAGCTCTGCTGTGCAGACACTTTTTTTTTTTTTTTTTTTCCTTTGCAAAGTCTATTAGGGCTACTGTCTCTTTAAGACTGCTCCACAAACTTTTCTTTTGCTGCTGCACATTCCACAGTCATTTTCACAACAAGTTCAGCTTTGCTGTGCATACATTTCCTCTCTGCAGACCCTATCAGGGCCACTGTCTCTCCAAGACTGCTCCAAACAGACGTTTCTGCTGACACACACTTTTTTTTTTTTTTCCTCTGTTGCTATTTCAATAGACTTCACCTTTAATGCTGTCTCTTGCCACTGTGCTGCATGCACACTCCAGCACTAACTGTACCAGGCCCTGCGCTGCCCGCATCCTCCACCAATTGTAGCCTTTCCGGGGTTTAGCTCTGAGATCGCTGTCTGGGTAGACAGAATGGCATGGAAACAGTTCATTCAGACAGCAATTATGGTAAAAACTGGCCGCAACCAGTTTTATTAAAGTCCACAGCAAACAGATAAAAACAAAGCATAAACAAAAGACCTTGGCTTGTCTAGCCTCTAATTACACTTATGTAATGTCCCTTTCTATCAGGAACCCAGACTCTATCAGTCTGTGCCCAAAACAACACATATGATATATGTTACCAGTATGGAGTTTCCCAGATACTCCTCCTTATGTCTGAAGGTCCACCCGACGTCCAGACTTGAGAGAGATCCACTCCTATTCAGTAGTCATTATCCTGGAGGTTCACAGAGACACTCCTGTGTCCGGGGTACCTCTAACCCAGACTGAGACGGCTCCCCTTCTCTTCAGTAATCATCAGCATGGAGGTTCACAGAGACACTCCTGTGTCCGGGGTACATCTAACCCAGACTGAGACGGCTCCCCTCCTCTTCAGTAATCATCAGCATGGAGGTTCACAGAGACACTCCTGTGTCCGGGGTACATCTAACCCAGACTGAGACGGCTCCCCTCCTCTTCAGTAATCATCAGCATGCATTCTCACAGAGACTGCTTCCTTGTGCCAGGACACCTCTCTGTGTCCAGGCTAAAGACAGCTCTAACACTCTTGGAGACTGTTTCTTGTGCCAGGACACCTCCCTGTGTCCAGGCTAAACTAGCTCTCTGACTGTGTTTCCAGACACCTATTTCTGGCTTCTTAATTAACAGCTGAGTGGTTACAGGTTTGAGCTGCAAGTATGCACTGAGTGGAAGGTGTAATGACCTTTCTCTACCACCAGGTCTACAAAGCCATACACCTCCCTTATACCAGTCAGCAAAGCACCCAGGTGAAATATACACCCCATCTAACCCACATATTCTCACTGTCTCACAACATGTTTTTGAGTTATATAAGGAGACAATAATTGTTTAGATGCAGTGTTCCCATATGCCCTGGGCCCATGTAATAACCCATAATTGGTAGGGTTACATTTTATGAATTCTTTGTGATTGGTCTTTTTATATATTTTTGATTGTATACAATAAAGCATATATTTTATATATAATTTTATTTGTATAGAACTCCTTTTTCGTGGTCTTTGAATATTTTTGGAGTTTACAAAGAAATTGACTATCCATACATACCTGGGCCTTTTGGGAAAAAATACGCTTCATAATAATTTCTTATCAATACTATTTTTAGTGCCCAGGAAGTATTGGGATTATTTTTTGATTAATTATTTCTGTGTTATTCACAGCAGCTGATCCCAGACAAATGGATTTCAGAGCCAGGGATTCATCTTGGCTCAGCCAGATGAATGAAGTTTTCAAAGTGACCCTAACAGTTCTGGTCATAATTCAAGAGAAAATCAGGAACTCATCCATAAACTTAAAACCTTACTACACAGAAGGATGAGGATATGGTGGAACAAGGGGTTTTTGGAAAAATATGTTGCCAAGGGGTTAATACCCCGAGGATTACGCATTCAGGTGTTTCCGTCTTTTGATACTGATGTACCTTGGTTTAGAAGTGGTTGGGAGGAATTGTCCATTAGTTGCTCTAAAGGATATATGGAGCTCTTAATTAAATTTAATGAATTAACATTGAGTGATTTGGAAAAGGAAATTGACACAATCCAAACCGCTATGAAAAAAGATTTAACATCTGAGGCTCTAAAGAGAGTAAATGAGGAATTAGATACGGATTTCCCCAAATGGGAAAATGAAATTAGAACAACTAAAGCTAAAAAATTCCAAAGGGATACTCTAGATTTCCAGAGAAACCAAGTATATAGATGTAAAGTAAAAAACAATAGAGCTAGATCTGTATCTAGAGCCCGGTCTGAATCTATATCATCTATGACATCAGGAGAGGAAATTGAGTGTAACACTCCATCAGGGAGCAATTACTCATTCAATAAATGGAAAAATCAAGGTACAAGACCTTATGAATCAAATAGAGGACGTTTTCCTACAAAGCGTAAGGCTTCTGCACAATATCAAACCGATGATAAGAAAAAGAAATCGGGAACATTGGAGGTAATTAATTTATCAGATCACAAGTTATCTGATGCACAACTTGAAGTGTTATCTTTAGGCTTGACATTTGTACCCAATAATCCATTCAATTATTTTTCAGCTATGAAAGATCTACATCTTTTTTCACGAAAATTGATTTTTAAAAAGTTGTATGATAAAAAGGAAGCATATGGTCTTACATCTACCATTGAGGAGGAGATGTTGGCTATCCTGGAGGACTTACTCAGAGAACAAGAGACAGGCACACAAGGTATATTTCCTAAAACCATTATTCCACGGTCACGTGCTTTCCCCCTTTGTCCATATGCCCACAGGTTGAGATCTTTACTAGGCTGGTGTTGGAGGATTTTAAAAAAATCCCAGGATATGTTACCAATGACAACCTGACTAGATCTCAACTTCAAGCCTTAAAAGAGTTGAAAGGCATGGAGGATATCGTTATTAAAGCAGCGGATAAAGGGGGGAATGTTGTAATTTGGCCTACGGCCAAATATGAAAAGGAGGTCTTTAGGCAATTATAATGTAAAGACACATATATGGGATTATCTCATTGCCCAATAACATCATATAAAACCGAATTTGATAGGATCTTACAAAGAGCTCTTGATGAAGGAATTATCAACAAAAAGGTTTTTGATGGTTTAAAGGTGGAGTTTCCTAAAATTCCAACTTTGTACCTGTTACCTAAGATCCATAAAGATGCGGTGAGTCCTCCAGGAAGGCCGATTGTCTCAGGTATTGATAGTCTATGTGATTCTGCCTGCAGGTTCATTGATTTCTATTTGAAATCAATGGTTGAAACTTTACCTTCGTATATAAGAGATACCACTGACATGCTTACGAAGATAGATGGGGTAATTTTGGAACAGGACATGTGGCTTGTTACGGCTGACGTCGAATCTTTATATACGTGCATCTCCCATGATGATGGAATTAGAGCGGTCCGCTTTTTCCTGGGGAATGGCAACTGGGATGGCGAGTTGTGTGGATTTGTTGTTGAGCTACTACAATTTGTGCTGACTCATAATGTGTTTGTCTTTAAAGACAGATACTATTTACAAAAACGTGGTACTGCCATGGGGGCTGCATGCGCCCCAGCCTATGCCAACCTGTTTCTCGGCCTTTGGGAGAGATCCCTTTTCCAGCAGGACGGGGTCCCTCTCATTGACCGAGTGCAGTGTTGGCATAGGTATATTGATGACATTTTCTTTATATGGCGTGGTAGTGAGTCAGATATTTTGAAGTTCATTGATCAGCTCAACTGTAATTCGCTGAATATCAGATTGACACACAAGGCTCATCAAAAAAGAATTGAATTTCTGGATATTATGTTGGAAGTTGGTGAAGGAGGATTGATACATACGGATGTTTTCCGTAAAGAGACATCTGTAAATGCATTATTACATGCATCTTCCTCCCACACTCCACATACTATCAAAGCTATCCCAGTTGGTCAATTTCTCAGGATGAAGCGGATCTGTTCGACTAAAGAGAAATTTGAGGCACAAGCAGAGGATTTGAGAGATAGGTTTAGATCTCGTGGTTATAGTAACCGTTGTATTAAAAATGGGTACATTAGGGCAAAGAAAACTGAACGCCATCAATTGTTATTTACCAACAATAAAAAACAAAAAAATTTGTCGGACTCCAAGGTCCGTTATATCTCTACCTATAATTGCTTTTGGGGTCGTATGCAAGAAATTATTGGAAAACATTGGTCAGTACTCATGACGGATCCGGGTTTGGCCCGGACCATTTCTGATAGACCCCAATTTGTGGCAAGACGCGGCAAGAGTATCAAAGATATTTTGTGTCCAAAGCCATTATGTAGCCAAAAATGTTAATCCTCTCAATCCAAATAACAAACAACCAACATGGGGATTTTTTCCATGTGGGGATGGTTTAGCGTGTGTTCAAAAAAATCTCATTAAAGGTACACAATTCCAGTCATCAAATGGAAAGGAGACGTATATGATACGACATCACTTAAGCTGTAGCAGTACCAATGTCATATATCTTGCCACATGTCCTTGTTCCAAAATATATGTGGGGCTGACCTCGCGTCAGCTCCGCATCAGAATTAGAGAACATGGGAGGGATATTATCAACTCCAAAAAAGTTCAGGACCTCAGTATCCTCAAGACTCTTCCTAGGCATTTTCGTGTTCACCATAATGGTGATCCTGCAGGATTACGAGTTTTCGGTATCGATCAGATACATTGTGGTAGTAGGGGTGGCAATGTCAAGCGTTTATTAGCTCAAACTGAGTGTAAGTGGATAGTCAATCTTGACTCTATGACCCCTATGGGGTTAAACGAAAAGTTGAGCTTTGCTCCTTTCTTGTGAGGACTCCTTTGTTCCATCATGTTCCTCCTTCTGTGATAGTATATATCTGGGAACTTTCAGTTTCTTGACATTATTTTATTTCTTATGATTATTAATTTTCTCTTTTTATTCCTTATTTATTAGGGTGTCTCCATAACCGGCATTTCTCTTTAAAGTTTATATATTCTTTGATCAAGAAATTAAGTGAATACAGATTAATATTGATTGGATATAACATACTATGAATTACCAATGAAGAAAGAAGATGAATAACAGTTTCTGCTATTATATTTGTTTTTGTAATTTGTTATTTTTCTTTTTCTTTTTATTATTTTATACATATACGGTTATTTCATGTATTATTTTTTATTATGATTTGTTCACATTACATTATATATAATTACTTATATTGTGATCATATATTCTTCGCACTATTGCACTTTATTGTTGATATTGACACTATATATTCATATAGATTATTTCTAAGGTGGTATTGTACCTTATCATTGGTAGTATGTGGCTATTTGCTACAATAAATCTTTATTTCTGCCCAAATAATAAGAGTAACATGGATAGTTTACACCTCGGTAGCGTGACGCATGCGCTCTAGGCTCGCTGTGAGATAGCCGCTATCTCGGCTTCAATACTCCAGTGCGCATGTCCAGTGACGTCAATAGGGGATTTCCCCATGACATGTGCACTCGATGAAGGCTGAGAGGCGGCGTCATTTCCTCCAGCGATGACGTGGAGACGCATGCGCAGCTTGAGAACGCTACACAATTAGGTGGGTATAAAATGCCGGCTCGTGTGACACTCTGTACACCCTTCGATAAAGCTCACGCGAAACGCGCGTCAGGGGTAACGTTTGGACCCTCGGCACGTGGGCGCTGTATTGCACATTTATGGGTAAGCACTGAGGCACTTTATTTTAATTTGATATTCTAAGCGATTTTGTCTTCTGAACCAACTATGTGGCTATGATCAATTTGCACTGGCGTTTTTTTTTTTTTTTTTTTTCTTGGATTTCTTTTGATATTTCATTATATAATCACAGGCACGTATACGTATAATGTTGTTGCACGTGGTAGTTCATATATATAATTGATCTTGTTCACATTTATAAGTTTTTGCAATTGTGGCATCACTTATGGTATCATATACATGTTTTTGAGTTATATAAGGAGACAATAATTGTTTAGATGCAGTGTTCCCATATGCCCTGGGCCCATGTAATAACCCATAATTGGTAGGGTTACATTTTATGAATTCTTTGTGATTGGTCTTTTTATATATTTTTGATTGTATACAATAAAGCATATATTTTATATATAATTTTATTTGTATAGAACTCCTTTTTCGTGGTCTTTGAATATTTTTGGAGTTTACAAAGAAATTGACTATCCATACATACCTGGGCCTTTTGGGAAAAAATACGCTTCATAATAATTTCTTATCAATACTATTTTTAGTGCCCAGGAAGTATTGGGATTATTTTTTGAAACATTAAAAAATGAAATACCTCTCCTGGCTGGGCACTGCTCTACTCTGGACTCCTCAGTGTTGCCATCTTCCAGCTCTCTGCACTGTGACTGTTCAGGCAGAGGGCGCACAGACGTGACGTCATCGCGCTCTCTGACCTGAGTGTCACTGTCAGGAAACGCGGAAGACGTCACAGCGGTGGAGCAGAGAGAGGTAAGTATTGCAAGTGCTGGGGACCTGAGCAAGCAGGGGGGGCCCAATCGTGGGCTCCGGCACTGGCACATGGCCCCTCGTAGTACGCCGGTGTCTCTGACGGCGAGTGGGCCCATGCTGACGACGGCCCTGAGAGGGTACAGCCCAGTTAGAGAGGTGGAAAAAACTGGCATATGTTGAGGTGTAGGCTGGACTTTCAGCAGATGCAAATGGAGGTATTGAAGAAGTCGGAGGAAGAGGAGGACAAAGCAAGCCATTTTGTTGGCAACCTATGTGTCATCAGGGGAAGGTGGTACAAAATCCTTTGAAACCCAGGCATGGTTCACTTTAATGAAGGTGAGATCACCAACATTTTGGGTCGACAGCCGGGTCCTTCTTTCTGTCAGGATTGATCCAGCAGCACTGAAGACTCTTTCTGATAGCACACTACCAGCAGGGCAAGCGAGCTCCTGTAAGGCATATTGTGCCAATTCAGGCTAGGTGTCCAGTTTACAGGCCCAGTAGTCAAAGGGGAATGACCTGTGAGGGAGAACATCGATAGGGAAGGAGAGGTAAGTTTGAACCATAGTTGACAACTGTTGTCTCCTGTCTGTTGCAATTGATTCAGTATTACCAGTCGTGTGAGCGGTGCTCGAGAAATTAGTCAACAACATGGTCATGAAACCCTTGTCTCCAACGCCACTTCGGCTGTGTGCACCACGAACACCTCTTCCATTTGGCCCAGTACGGCTTGTGGTAGAACTTGCACCGCCGCTGTGTGCTGGGAATGCCTCTAACAAATGGTTTACCAGAGTTGCTTGTTTGTTCGCCAATATTAGCTCTAGGTTCTTCTGTGGCATGATGTTCTGTAATTTGCCTTTATAGCGTGGATCGAGGATGCTGACCAACCAGTAGTCGTCATCCGTCATAATTTTGGCAATGCGGGGGTCCCTTTTTAGGATCCGCAAGACATAATCACAAACGTGGGCCAATGTTCCAGGTGTCAATGATGCACTGCCAGTGGTGGGTGGAGGAGCACTTTCTGCCAAATCCACATCCTCCAGTCATGCACAAACCCTGTACCTGACCTAGGCAACATTTTCTCTTGCCCCTGAGAAGCATCTTCCTCCCCAAAATAATCATCCCCCTCATCCTCCTCCTCCTCCTCTTCCTCCACCTCATCCAGGACAGTTCCCTGAGCAGACAATGGCTGACTGTCATCAAGGCTTCCCTCCTCCTCCTCCTCCTCTTGCTCCGCTGCAGACGCCTGATCCTTAATGTGCGTCAAAGTTTGCATGAGCAGACGCATAAGTGGGATGCTCATGCTTATGATGGCATCATCTGCACTTACCAGCCGTGTGCATTCCTCAAAACACTGAAGGACTTTACAGAGGTCTTTCAGCTTTGACCACTGCACACCCGACAACTCGATGTCTGCCCTCAAACTGTCTGCCCGTGTATCCTCCCACAAATGCATAACAGCCTGCCTCTGTTCTCACAGCCTCTCAACCATGTGCATGGTGGAGTTCCACCTTGTTGCAACGTCTATGATTAGGCGGTGCTTGAGGAGGTGGAGCGATCACTGCAGCCTCTGCATACGACTGGAGTCTACGGTCGAGCGACGGATGTGCGAGCACAGTCTTCGCACCTTATGGAGCAGGGCTGGTAACTCCAGATAATTATTTATGAAGCACTGCACCACCAGGTTCAAGGTGTGAGCCAGGCAAGGTTTGTGTCTGAGTTTTGCCAGGGCTATGGCCGCCACAAAATTACAGCCGTTATCACTGACTACCTAGCCTGACTCAAGATGTAGACTGCCCAGCCATGACTCAGTTTCTCGCTGCAAGTAATTGGCCAAAACCTCCGTGGTGTGTCTGTTGTTGCCCAAAGACATCATCTTGAAAACAGCCTGCTGACGCTTACCACTAGCTGTTCGATAGTGGGACACCTCGTGTGCAACACTGGCAGCTGCGGATGGAGTGCTCGTGCGACTGCACTCTGTCGACGAGCTTTTGCTTCTGGAGGAGGAGGATGAGGGTCGAACACCTACAGCCAACTTTTGCCTATACAGTGGGCTAGGCAGCACTGTCCCAACGCCGCTGTCCCCTGTGGAACCTGCATCCACCACATTAACCCAGTGCGCAGTGATGGACACTTAATGGCCCTGGCCATGCCTACTGGCCCATGCATCTGTTGTGAGGTGTACCTTTCCACTCACTGATTGCTTGAGTGCATGGACAATGCAGTCTTTCACATGAAGGTGGAGGGCAGGGATGGCTTTTCTAGAAAAGAAGTGCCGACTGGGTAGGTCATAGCGTGGGACAGTGTAGGCCATGAGCTCTCAGAACACTGAGCTTTCAACCAAACGGAAGGGCATCATCTCTAATGAGATTAGTTTGGCAGTGTAGGCTTTCAAAGCTAGTGTATGCGGATGAGAGGATGAGTACTTTCTTGTCCTACTCAGAGTCTCTGCTACGGTTAGCTGGACTTTAGAGCTGCATATGATGGAACTAGCGGTGGACATGGCGGACTGAGAGGGGGTTGGTGATGGTGATGGTGGTGGTGGTGATGGCCTAGATGCAGTCTTTCATTGGAAAACCATTGCGATTCCCTGACTGCTTTGGCCTTGTGACGACACCTCACCAGTTCTTGCTGGTGTTGTGCTAACCAGTGGGCTTACAGTGGGGGAAGCGATGTAGCGTTGCTGGCTACCTTCAGTCGGAGCAGGTGCACGTGTGCTACCTGAGGTTTTGTAGTCCGTCCACGCCTGCAAGTGCATGGTGTTTAAATTACTAAGCATGCAACTGGTATTCAAATTTCGGAGATTTTTCCCTCGGCTAAAGGTCCTTCCACACTTCTTATAGATAACCTTTGCCTCATAAACAGGATTTTGGTCAAAAAAGTGCTACACTGCACTCTTCCTACAATGGGATAAATTTTCAGGGCTTGCACGCTATGCTAATTTGACCATCTGGCCAAGCTGTCCTGCAACTCTTTTTGTTTTTTAACACGTTTTTGGACTGCCAGATAACCGCAGCTGCGATGTGGATGCCTGCAGCGGATCCTCCTCTTCTGAGCTATTGCGAGCAGCACCCTCTTCCCCCAATGGATGCCAATCCGGGTCAACAACTGGGTCATCCATCACCTCCTCTTCAATTTCATCTGCACTTTCCTCTGTGTCACCGTGAAAGGTGGTATAGTATAGGGAAGGGGCACCTGAGGTTCATCTGGGTCAGATTCTGGCTAAGTAGACTGCGAGGGCAATGTAGTGCTCTGGGTGAATGTACCAGCAGAATTATATAGCAGTGGCTGTGCACTCCATGTCATATTCATTTTGGACTGGGGAATTCAGGATTTGACTTGATAAGTCAGGCATGGTATGTGAAAAGAGCTCCTGGGAGTGATCTGAAGTGTGGCCGGCCGCATCCTTCAATTTTGGTGGGGGTGAAGGACACAAGGAAAGGTGTTGTTCCTGACCAGGAGCCTGCACTGATGACTCAGTGCTTGCAGTTTTTGAAACTTCAGAAGAGGAGGCGATAGAGCTGGAGGCTGTTTTGGCAATGTAAGCCAAAACCTGTTCCTGATGCTCCGGCTTTAAAAGCGGTTTACCTACTCCCAGAAAAAGGAGCCTTCCAGGTCTTCTGAAGCCAGATGATGACGCAGGCTCAACACCTCCTGCCTTAGGTGCTATTGTGCTTTTGGCACTACCAGCAGATGCACCACCACCACCATCAGTACCAGCTGACCCCCCCTCGCCCACATCCACGGCCTCTTCTACCATACTTTCTCATGTTTGTGAAAATTTAACAAAAATACCAGCAGAGATAAGTTACTTTATGAGTAGCGTACAGCTGTAGTCGGTGTAGGGGAGAATTTAAATCTCCATATATATTTCCGGAGTCACACACAGACGCTCACTCAGTATGGATTTGACCGTAATACAATAAGCAGAAAAACGATACTGCATCAGAAGCGTACAGCTAGATACAATGTAGGGGAAAATTTAAATCTCCGTATATATTTACGGAGTCACACACAGACACTCACTCAGTATGGATTTGACCGTAATACAAAAGGCAGAAAAAAGGTACTGCATCAGAAGCGTACAGCTGTATACAGTATAGGGGAAAATTTAAATCTCCGTATGTATTTCCGGAGTCACACACAGACACTCACTCAGTATGGATTTGACCGTAATAGAAAAAGCAGAAAAACATTAATGTATCAGAAGCATACAGCTGTTTACAGTGTAGGGGAAAATTTAAATCTCCGTATATATTTCTGGGGTCACACACAGACGCTCTCTCAGTATGGATTTGACCGTAATACAAACAGCAGAAATACGGTACTGTATCAGAAGCGTACAGCTGTATACGGTGAAGGGGAAAGTTTAAATCTCCATATATATTTCCGGAGTCACACACAGATGCTCTCTCAGTATGGATTTGACCGTAATACACAAGGCAGAAAAACGGTACTGTATCAGAAGCGTACAGCTGTATATAATGTAGGGGAAAATTTAAATCTCCGTATATATTTCCGGAGTCACACACAGATGCTCACTCAGTATGGATTTGACCGTAATACACAAGGCAGAAAAACGGTACTGTATCAGAAGCATACAGCTGTATACAGTGAAGGGGAAAATTTAAATCTCCATATATATTTCCGGGGTCACACACAGACGCTCACTCAGTATGGATTTGACCGTAATAGATAAAGCAGAAAAATCGGTACTGTATCAGAAGCATACAGCTGTTTACATGTTAGGAAAATTTAAATCTCCGTATATATTTCTGGAGTCACACACAGACGCTCACTCAGTATGGATTTGACCGTAATACACAAGGCAGAAAAACGGTACTGCATCAGAAGCGTACAGCTGTTTACAGTGAACGGGAAACTTTAAATCTCCGTATATATTTCCGGAGTCACACACAGACGCTCTCCCAGTAGGGATTTGACCTTAATACAAACAGCAGATAGATGGTACTGTATCAGAAACATACAGCTGTATACAGTGTAGAGAAAAATTTAAATCTCCGTATATATTTCCGGAGTCACACACAGATAATCAGCATGTACGGTATTTGTCCATGATACTAGCTGGTACATGGTAGTGTGTGAGGAGCGTACAGCTCTTTACGGTGTGTGAAAAAATGAACGCTCGGTAACTGTGCAGAAAAAAAGAATAAAAGTATTAGTGCTGTGTTAAAAGCAGTCTGCACAGCAGTGTAAACACAGCAATACAGCTATCAGGCAGCCTAATAATCAGCGCTGCTGCACACAAGAAAATCCTCCCCTGTCACTGCACACTAACTGTACAGCACTATTGCTATCAGCACAAGCACATAAGAACTTCTCTTTCCAGCCCTTACTCTCTCCCTACTGATAAACAGCAAGCAACCTCTCCCTACTGTTAAGATCGGCAGAAGTAAAACGGAGGTCGGCGGTCAGGGCTTTTATAGACACTATGACGCCCCTCAAAGCAAGCCAATCACTGCAATGCCCTTCTCTAAGATGGTGGTGGACGCTGCCCATGTCATCTCGTTGCCCATAGTGTACGTCCTTGCTCATTGGCTGAAAAAAGGCGCCTGCAATCATTATGGGAAAACCGACTTTGGCGCTCGTTTTGCTGACTGCATGGCCGACTTCACGCTATGGTCGGGTTTTGCTTGGCGAAACCCGACTTTGGCGAAAGTCGGCGATTTATGAATCTGACCGACCTGATTCGCTCAACTCTAGTATTTGTGTTTTTTTTTTTGAGTTATGAAGAAATGTTAAGTCTTCTTATCACAGTGAAATCAAGGTTCGAGTTATTAAGTTTATTGTTTCACTAAAATGCATGTTTATCAGATGTTACGATACTTTCATGTTTATTTAGTGCCCCCAAGTTTGTACAGGAGGTAGGGAGAAGATTACTCTATTTCTGGTACCTCAACATCTACCTGACTACATTTTTTGCAGTCATTCGGGTTCCCACCGATATATTTACAGGTCTGCCAATTAATCTTTGACAGAACTCTATCTCAGCATTCCAATGTGACCTATGGGGAGGAAGTATTGTATGGACCCCACAGAATTGCTGTAGACATTGGGTTCTGCCATCACTTAGCGCCCCACTGCAACTCCCATGTTGCCCATTTACCAGTCTACACCCCGTACCGGGGAGGTGTAGACACTGGTGTCACACCCCGCTGTTTGAGAATTGTGATTATAAAAGCACTTTGGTTCAAACTA
This sequence comes from Oophaga sylvatica, assembly GCA_033576555.1. Lineage (NCBI taxonomy): Eukaryota > Metazoa > Chordata > Amphibia > Anura > Dendrobatidae > Oophaga > Oophaga sylvatica. The sequence goes on from JARQOD010000009.1 coordinate 162,405,448, forward strand.
GACGTTGACCTGTATTATTTTATAAAATATATATGGTGGCAAACACCGGGGACGGCTCTGTTTAAACTAGGGGTAATGACCAGAAAAATCATTACTAATGTATGTTATATGTCATTTGGTAAGTGTGTTCTCTATTACTTACATGATTAATCTTGTGACACTGGCTCCCCGTCTTGCCTTGGGAGGAGGTAAATTATTTAATACTATGCTGCCCTCTCCTACCTTGTTTTGGTATTATAACTTGTAGTACTATGCTGCACTTTTCTGCCTTAGTTTGGCATTGCAACTTGTTTTTCTGATTGAAACAAGTGGCAGTTGGAGGTGGGGCGTGTGGCACTGAAACGGTCGAGTTAAGGGCAGTTCTGGTGGTGAGAGGACGTAGAAAATAGGGGCTCTTCGATTGGGACAAGCGGGGAGTACAAATAGCACCCTATTCGGAGTGCCCCGCGTTTTACAGCGACAGAGTGCTGAGACTGCAGAACTGCGCAGCTGATTTCCCGGATACTCCGATCCGATTAAGGTCGGTTAGTCCTTCCCCTTCCCGCAGCACAGTTAGTCAAATGGAAATTTACTGCCATCCTCCCAAGGCCGGGACTGAGAAAAGGCTTTGACCATCTCAATGTGTAAGAAAAATTGTATCTGCTACCCATGACTGTTATGTAGAAAAATATAAGAATTGTTTCAAGTCTTCAGTAAAGTTCATCTTTCAAGTTTGCCCAGGACCCCCGGTGTATGATTTTGTTGTCCGCGACCTCATACCTTGCAGGCATCAACATAACTCTAAGTCTCATATATCCGTCATCTCCCCCTTCATAATTGCCACATCACCTAGGGATTGTTAGAGCCATCGGAGTCACCGTGACTGAACCATCCTCCAAGATACTAGGCCTTGCATCTCACAAGGAGTTGCGTCATATACAGTGTGTGTGTGGTGTGTGTGAGTGTGTGTGTGGTGCATATGGCGCATACAGTGTGTGTGTGTTTGTGTGTGTGTGTGGCGCATACGGTGTATACAGTGTGTGGTGCGTACAGCGTATACAGTGTGTGTGGTGAGCACGGCATATACAGTGTGTGTGGTGTGTACGGCATGTATAGTGTGTGTGTGGTGCATACGGCGTAAACAGTGTGTGTGTCACACTGTACAGCATATACAGTGTGTGTGTGGTGCATATGGCGTATACAGTGTGTGTGTGGTGTGTACGGCATATACAGTGTGTGTGTGTGTTTGGTGCATACGGCGTATACAGTGTGTGTGTGTGTGGGGGGGCGTATGGCGTATACAGTGTGTGAAATTCCGCCGCTTGGAATTCTGGGATCCGGATACATCTGGACGGAACAGGATGTGAAGACATTACACGGTAAGTATATATTAGATTGCTATAGCTTGATAGTCTACAAATGTTTTAACTTGTATTGCACAAGCATGTACAAAACTAAAGTCTTTTTACAAGTGTCCTTGTACCACATACATGTCTTTGGAATCAACTCATAATATATTGTGTAATATAGTTTGCTTTCTATGTGTGGATATTGATAGCTTTGCATTGCTCATTCTGCGTTTTTGATTACCGTATTTCTTGGTAAATATCTAATGAGAGCCCCTACAGAGTTTTTGAAAATGTGCTCCCATTTAAATTGTGTGCAACTTAAAAGAAACAATACTTGTACAATGATGGAAACATTTTATTATAAATTTATTCATGTTATGTGACATAACATAATAAAACAATAATCCCAATTTATTAAAATAAATAATATAAATACCTTTAAATATTAATTAATGTTTCACCTTACAGCAAATTAAAGAAGATGAGCTCAGCCGCTCTTGTGGAGTCATTTAGACATCATATATAATACCTTAAGGGTTTGTCCAATATTTTTATATTGATGACTTATCTTTAGGATAGGTCATCAATATCAGATTGATTGGTAGGAATGTTGCAATCAGCACCCCCACCTATCAGCTGCTCGTGGTGCTGTCTGCCAGAAGTGCTAGATTGCAGAGCTGCACATTACAACTTCATCAACTGTATAGTGGCCGAGGCAGGGTATTGCACATCTGTCCCTATCTGAATGAGTATGGTAGATCTGCAGTACCCTGCTGCAGCCACTATGTGGTTTATGGAGCTGTGCTGTTCCACCTCACAACTGATCACATCTGCCCACCGCCAGCACAGGAAGTGCTGGCTGACACATCCCTATTGATGTGATATTGATGATCCCTCCTAGGGATAAGCCATCAATATAAATGTATTGGACAACCCCTTTGAGAATTTGCAAATTTGTGTTGCTTCTATGGTGTCAGATGATACAATACAAAACATATTTTAATAAAATTCCATTTCTGATACTTATTCCAATATTTGCATACACATTTACACTAGTGATGAACGAGTATACTCGTTGCTCGGGTTTTCCCGGGCATGCTCTGGTATCCTCAGAGTATTTGGGCGTGCTCGGAGATTTAGTTTGTGCCACCATAGCTGCATGATTTGTGGCTGCTAGACAGTCTGAATACATGTGAGGAATGCCTGATTGTTAGGGAATCCCCACATGTATTCAGGCTGTCTAGCAGTCGCAAATCATGCAGCTATGGCGACACAAACTAAATCTCTGAGCATGCCAAAATACTCGGAGGACACCCGAGCATGCTCGGGAAAACCCAAGCAACGAGTATACTCGCTCATCACTAATTTACCCTATATTTTTTTTCTCTCTCTCATACTGTCTATAATATTCTCACAATATGGCAACAAATTACTATAGTAACTAAATAGCAGCAGCTACATTATTGAGTGGGGATCATGACCCCTTTATCAACTGTATTGGTTATTGGTTTGCCTACTACTCTTAAGGGTATGCCACACTAAACAACATCGCTAATGGGATCGCTAAAAAACGTCACTATTTAGCGATCCCGTTAGCGATGTTGTTGTGTGCGGCATCTACCAGCGACGTGGCCCCTGCTGTGATCTCGTCCGTCGTCCTGATCGTTCCGGACCCTATTTTCATCGCTGGCGTCCCGCTGGTAAGTATCTAATCACTGAGTGTGGCACCTTTTTTAGCGATTTAGCGGTACTTTTGTACCGCTAAAGTCGTTAAGGAGATCGCTAACCGCGATAGCGTCCTTAACGATATCGCTAAATTAGGTAGCTACTAGCGATATAGAAATAATCCCGCTAGCGATCTCATTAGTATGCGACGCTAACGAGATCGCTAGCGGGATTGTGTAGTGTGGCAGTACCTTAAGATAGCTGAAGTGGTTTTATACAAAGAACATTTGTGTGACTGGACTACGTGATAAAGTGTCAGATGAGCGACAGCTGGTCCTGCCATGCTGGCATAATCACGAAGGGCCCGCTTCATTATTGTGTTTGTGCCAGTTCTTTGCCAAGTTTTTGGTGCTTTGCACCTTTTTGCTTGTACCACATTCACCTTTGCATTTGCGCCTTTTTAAAGTCACTTTTTATGTGTTCATCTAATGGTTTTTATTTTTAGTTTGCTACTGTGGAATTTAGAATTCCCAGATGTTGTCACCTGATTCTTCATTTGCGACTTTTTGAAAAGTCTCAGATTTTGTTGCAGATGTTCTCCGGTCCCCCTATGAAATTGCTTTTGTATGCCTAAAACTTAGGCAAAATTTTGTAACATTTTAGAGGAGCATGTGACTTTTTGCCCTAGAAAACATCACAAGGCAAGTAAAGAAAATTGGCTTTAAAAAATTGCAAATGATGAATCGGCTCAATGTGCTGACATGCCATAAACATTTTCTTTTTGGGTCAAACATTAATGTGATTGTGTTTATTTTTCTAGACACCAAGAAACAATAATATTATAAAAAAGCTACATATTTTATCCCATTGGGATGACAATCTATACAGACTGTTATAAACAGATACATATTTTATACTGCATTACTGATAACTCAATATGTCCCCAGTATAAAAGGCTAAATATTCATTTCTCATTTATACTGCTCATAAATACTTATTTAGTATACTTATAGGCACTTGTAGACACACACAGAAAAGGGTCCCTGAGCAAGAACAGTATATGGCCACTTTGCAGTCCAATAGCTCATCATAATGCCCAATTCCATCTGATTCCGAGGTGGTAGTGGCCCCCTTACCTCTTGTGCCTCTGTGCAAGTGCACAGGTTGCACCAATGATATGTCCACCCGTGCTCATAGAATACTAAATTATATGATGCATATGAGAAGGGAATACTCAATGTGCTGACTCATAGTTGAGGATGTTCATATCCTATTCATGTCAAGAAAAATAATCCTATCTCTACAGTGTACTTAGAAACACAACCATAATAAAAATTTAGTACCACGATCACTGAAACTCCCCACACCCAGGCTACAGGCTACATCAGTCCAGAGAATGCGACATTTCAGGATAAGATCTCTACAATTCAGTAGTAGCATCTAATTTACGATGTCATTTCGTGAAAAGATGGATGCCTTTTTTCCATATACAATTTTCAAGTACAAAAACCCTGCAAAAAGGAAAAAAAAGAAGACAGTTCATTATTCAGCCTTTACTATTGTCACCGCTTTCAGCTATTAAAAGAATGCCTGATAAATGATTCTGATAAAAATGGCATATTTCACACTAATACATGATGAAAAATGGCTAAACAATATATTAACAGAAGCTCGCCGTCTACGTGACATTTCATTCAGAATCTCTTTTCTCTCCTACAGACTATATTTTAGATATATATGTCAACAGATTACACAATACAACTTCCATATATTATAAAATAGATCTATCAGACTTGATGAGGCTGGTGTGTTTACTGCATTTTCAAAGTGGGTACACCAGCTTCATTGGGTGAAAAAAATCTATTTAATAATGTATGCAGTCAGAACGGTGAAATCTGTTGACTGGTCCACTTCAGTAGGATCTTTTTCAAATCTCCGTTATGGCCTATGTAAGAAGGATATGTGGATAGAAAAAAATATCCAAAGGTGTACTGAGATACCCTCATAGGGTTAATTGTGCAACACATAATAATACTGCAAAAAAACCTATGCTAAGGTGTATTATTAATGATGGTCATTAGCAGATTAATGTGGCTGTATGCTGCACAGCTGCACATGTATTCTGTATCAAGGGAATATTCATATCTTACAACAATTGTCATAAAAGTTGTGTGAAAAAGACCACAGGGATTTAATAATCGACTGTAAATAGGAAATATAATTTATTCCTTTACATAGCAGAGAATACTTGGGTGGCACAATACTCGGAGAACTTGTAAAATGCCGCCATATAAATGGACCTACCGCTTATTACACATTCCCCCCACTATCGTCAGTATTCTGGTAGATTCCTGCTGCTTCAAGATGTTGGTAGCTGCTGTAAAGAAGAGTAAGAGTAACATGAATAAGCGGCATGCTTTACATCAATGATTAAAGGAAATGTCTAGGCAGAATAGTAACTTACTTTGTTGGGGTAAATGTCTTTGCTGTAAATAAATAAATATACAATTAATAAATGGCAATAGATGTATTCATTTCTTCCATATTTACAGAGTTACACATTTAATGAAATAGCCCCATGAATACAATGAGACAATCTCAGCTTTATCACGTACCTGTTTTGCGCATGCGCTTTATGAGCCAGATAATGAGAGAGGCAATCGACAACACAGAAGCCCCAGATGCGATGATTCCAACTGTTAAGTTTGTGGCTATATTCTGCGGCACAGCTACGGAGGAGAGACAAACAGAAAACTGTAGTAACATGTGATATGTGATATGTAGAGAACACTCTCTGTTATATGCTAATGGAAATTACCTTCACAAGTTGGGACCACTCTATTCCAGAGTCCGTTGCTCTCACATTCTAGATAGTCTGCTCCAATTAGTTTTAGATCATATTTGCAAGTAAATGTGCACAGGGTGCCGTATCCAAAACCTGCTTGACTGCAATTCATTTTTCCCATTGTTGGAGCAACAAGAGCTTTGCATTGGACAGCTGCAAAAAAAATAAAATAATAGAATCTTAGTAACTATATACACTGCTCAAAAAAATAAAGGGAGCAGTTAAACAACAGAATATACGGTAACTCCAAGAAAATCAAACTTCTGTGAAATCAAACTGTCCACTTAGGAACCATCACTGATTGACAATCAATTTCACATGCTGCTGTGCAAACGGAATAGACAACAGATGGAAATTATTGGCAATTATCAAGACACACTCAATAAAGGAGTGGTTCTGAAGGTGGGGACCACAGACCACATCTCAGTGCCAATGCTTTCTGGCTGATGTTTTGGTCACTTTTGAATGTTGGTTGTGCTTTCACACTCGTGGTAGCATGAGACGGACTCTACAACCAACATAAGTGGCTCAGGTAGTGCAGCTCATCCAGGATGGCACATCAATGCGAGCTGTGGCAAGAAGGTTTGCTGTGTCTGTCAGCGTAGTGTCCAGAGGCTGGAGGCACTACCAGGAGACAGGCCAGTACACCAGGAGACGTGGAGGGGTCGTAGGAGGCAACAACCCAGCAGCAGGACCGCCACCTCCGCTTTTGTGCAAGGAGGAACAGGAGGAGCACTGCCAGAGCCCTGCAAAATAACTTCCAGCAAGCCACAAATGTGCATGTGTCTGCACAAATGGTTAGAAACTGACTCTATGAGGATGGTCTGAGTGCACGACGTCCACAGATAGGGCCAAACACACTACTGAGCATCATTTTGACTTGTTTTAAGGACATTACATTCCACTTTAATTTTGTATGTGACTCCAAATCCAGGCCTCCATTGGTTAACAAATTTGATTTCCATTGATGATTTTTGGGTGATTTTGTTGTCAGCACATTCAACTTTGTACAGAACAAAGTATTCAATGAGAATATTTCATTCATTTAGATCTAGGATGTGTTATTTGAGTGTTCCCTTTATTTTTTTGAGCAGTGTATATATATATATATATATATATATATATATATATATAATGCTAGAAAACAAATGAGCAGTATGGGGGATACTCCTTGTTTATTTCTTGGTTTTGTATAAATGCATTCATCTTTTGTGGATGACATATTATGTTCTAGCAAAATTGAAAATTTTAAGGTGTTGTCTTACAAGATGTTGCCTTTATCAGGCCCCTTGGCAGAATGGTGATTATGCTACTGGGAGTTACTATTGGCTATACATTATCCCTTCTAGAGAGTAGTATTGCATGTGTTCATACAAAGAAATGGCCATCAATAAAGCAAGGACAGTTCAATTAACCCAAAGAGAGAGCTGCTGTTTGTTAACAGCTTTTGGCCCTGACTCAAGCTGGGGAATCCTGAGTGGGGAGCCCAGGCTTCTTTACATCCAGAATTTATTTTTTTGGTAACTGGGTAAAAATGTTGATACCAACATTTACCTTCACATCTGGGAACAGATGAAGTCCATGCTCCTGATATCTGGCAACTGAGTACTGGTGATCCAATTAACCTGAAGCCTTTCAAGCAGCTAAATGAACATTGTGTCTTGTAGTTTGCAGCATCTGAACAGACCATGCCGCCATCCTCAGGATCAGACAGAGTAGGGCATTGAACAGCTGGAGAAGAATTGAAAGCCAAAGATAAAGCATTCATTTATAGACATTAAATGTTTTCTGATTTCAATAATACACCTGGATAGAACATTTTTACCATTTACCTTCACATGTGGGTGCAGATGAAGTCCATGCTCCAGATGATTGGCAAGTAAGTACTGGTGATCCCAGAAGGTGGAAGCCATCCAAACAGCTAAAGGAACATTCTGACTTGTAGTTGGTTTTATCTTGACAGTTGATGTGACCTTGCTTTGGAGAAGTCAACGAAGGGCATTGAACAGCTGGAAGTAAAGAAAGGATATTGAGAAATATTGCTCTATGAGTTGTGAATTACTTTAGATTGTGTAAATGTTACAATCTTAACATCTGAAATGTTCTCATAAGTAAAAAAGAGTTTTTTAAGTTTACCTTTGCATAAAGGAACTGAAGATGACCACTGTCCAGAAGACAAGCATCGAAGCTCAGATGATCCAACCATTTCAAAACCTTCAGAACAGGAAAATTGACACATGGAGTTGTAGGTAGTTCCATCCTTGCATCCCATTAGACCATTCACAGGGGCGACCAGTGAGGGACACTCTACGGCTGTTTAGAGAATATCTGGTTTAGGATTTGCTTTTAGCTAGGTTAAAGTTTGTTTAAAGACTAGTGATGTACACGAAAAAACAGCCAAGTGCAATAAATGTTTTTCTTACGTTCACAGTTTGGGATATCTCCTGTCCATTGCTTGGTAGCAGTACATAGTATTGAGGAGGGTCCTTTAAGTGTGTACCCTTCTGCACATTCAAAATTACAGATGGATTTCTCTGGCATTTTTTCTCCAGAACTTGTGCAGCTCATGGTCCCATTTAATGGTATCTCTGGACGCTCGCACTGAATATCTATGCACAAAGAAAACACGAGAATCAAAATGTAATCTACAGTTTATGGAACTAGTATTAAACAAGACTCGAAGTGTAATCTACATTTCATGGAACTGGTATTCTTATCACTGATGAATAAATTAACTCATTGTCACACCAGATTGACACTAAGGCCGGCGTCACACTGGCGAGTTTGATGCGAGTAAGTCGCACGACTTTCTCGCATCAACACCCGGCACGGCCGCCCGCTCTCAGACCCGAGTGCGCGGCAGCATAGAAATACATGAAGCCGTACACTCGGCTCTGAGAGCGGGCGGCCGTGCCGGGTGTTGATGCGAGAAAGTCGTGCGACTTACTCGCATCAAACTCGCCATTGTGACGCCGGCCTTAAGCTAATAAAAGTCTAGGTACACTGCCTTTCTTACCTTCACATTTCGGAGAGTTTTCAGTCCACTGACTCGTAGCTGAGCATTGTACGGATGGAAAGCCCACAATAGTAAGTCCTTCATCACAGCTGAAATTACACGTGGAATTATACGGCAACACCTCTTGGTCACTGAAACAGTTCATTGATCCATTCTCTGGCTCCAATGGTCGCTTACACTTTATAGCTGCAAGATAAATAGTGTTACATTAGTAGTAGAATTACTGCACATTTACAGCTGATGGACGTGGAATAAAACATATGTAAATATTCCTGTTTGCTATTGCATTATTCTGAAAAATAAATTGAACAAATATCACTCAGAAGGGTCATTAAACCAGAATGTGACTTTATACACAAATACAACACTTTACAAACCAGAGGTACCTAGTTTATTTCTGCATACTGGCCATGGCGTGTATACACCTGCACCTTCATTTAATACTATAGGAATGCTGGCCTTGTTCTATATTTTCTAGAATGTGACTTATGCGTTGGTTTTTTACAACCGTTACCAGAAATTCTGCAGTGTATGTGAATTTCACATACTGCAGGAAGGAAATGATATTAGAACCTGCTATGAGTATGTGAATTTTGTTACATTTTAATTCATGGAAAATAGGAAATAGGTTGTTTAAGCGAATTTGTTGTAGGGTTTTGCTACCTCATCTGAGAGCAGCATAATGCAAAGAAAGAAACCCTGATTCCAGTGTTGTATCACTTTGTTTACTGAGTGCAACAGTTGTGATACAATCAAGGTTTTTAGATGTAGCAGGTAGCTCAGAAAGCTGCCCCGCCCAGTCCCCTGATTAGCATCTGTCACCATGCATTTTATACTGACAGTAAGCTGCTAATCAACGTTGGGGGAGTGGTTTTATAGTTTCAGTGTTTTTAAGGTTGAACATAGACTTAAGTCCATGGAGTTCAACCTATAGCCTAACATGTCGATCAAGAGGAAAGCAAAAACCCTATGGGGCAGACATTAATAGCTCCATATTACTAGAAAAATTCCTTCTTGACTCCTCATATGGCAATCAGATTAGATCCCTGGATCAACTCCTCAAATGTATGTACAGTATGTACGTCATTTATGTTATATATAGTAATTGAAGTAATGAGTCTAAAGATTAAGAAACCCACAGTACCTTCACACGTTGGTGATTCTGCAGACCACTGACCAGGAGCGAGACATTTAATTGAAGGATTTCCCTCCGTAATAAAGCCTTCATTACAGCTGAAGCTACATGTGGAATTATATGGTAGCATTTCTCTATTGCTAGAGCAGTCCATTGCTCCATTTTCTGGTGCTGATGGATGGTCACACTGAATAGCTAAGAAAAAAGAAAATCCAAATCATCAATCTAATCATCATCTCCAACTGCCTAAATGGCAACACAATTCAGTCCTGCAAGTGATGAAACTGGTCTCAGATATTTTGATAGGATACAACCAGTTCTCAAGCTCCTCATTTGACATGATCATACTTGAATGAAGCCATTTTTCCCCAATAATACAGATATCTTTAAGATATTTTTAAGAAACTGTTTACATATTACGATTATTATAATTGGAACACTATTTGTAAGCATGGCAGACCAGTTTTCTGGCAGATGAGACCGATTTCAATCAAATCAATTTGGCATTTTCGGACATCAAATCAAATGAATATTTGTCTGATTGGTCAGATATTGATCTATAAAGGTAAAGGCACCTTAATGCAATTTAGAAAACAGTGAGTATCCAGCATTATTACCTTCACATTTTGGGGGGGTTTCTGACCACTGTCCAGGAGTTGTACAAAGTACTGAAGACGATCCAACCATGGTAAACCCTTCTTTGCAGCTGAAGTTACATGTGGACTTTTCTGGAAGAATTTCTCCATCAATGGAGCAGTTCATAACTCCATTATCTGGCATTTCTGGGCGACTGCATTGAATAGCTGTTGAACAAATAAAAATATTATACATTAGATAACCTAAAGGCAATTTGTAAGACTGACATTACAACTCCTTACATTTCAAAGATCAAAAATGGAGTGTACAGTAATAGCCAAAGCATTATCTACAATGTGCCAGTCCTTAATCTTACTTGCATTGTTCATAGAATATTTCAATATGTAGACGGCGATAGTTTTACTGAATGGCTTAATGGTCAAGCAACCAGAAAAAAGATCAAGCAATGTTTTATCATCTATGTACCTTTACATTGTGGAATCTGGAATCCCCAAGCTCCATTTCCATTGCACTGTAGATTTTGAGAGCCAACTAAAAGGTGTCCATCAGAACATGTGAAATCACAGCTTGATTGGTAGGCAAAACGTCCATACACATGAGAGCACACAACTGATCCATTATCAATTCTTCCAATCTCTGGACAAGTAACAACTGGAAAATGGAAAGCAAAGTTTTATATTCAGACTTCCATCTATATCTGGTGATATAAAGCATATGATATTAATAAGTGGTTGATAAAAATATGACAATATATGCAATTACCATGCTCACAGTCTTTCCAAAAAATCCATCAGAGCAATTGCAGGCGTGGTTATTAATCGTTTCTATACATTCCCCATGATTGCTGCAGGAAGCAGGTTTGCAAGAAGCTGCAGAAATAAAATAAAAGCACTGCAATTAGCAAAAACAAAATGCATGCGGAAAATAGAGGTAGTGAGTCACGTCGCCTACTCTGATGCTTTTTCCTACTATGAGCATCTTTATATGGTTTAACTGGAATGACCAATATTCCAGAACATAGAGGTTTCCAAGGATTCTGACTCTGACATCTTTCTGTTTTCTTTATCATTCTTACTATTGCAGACCTGACGTCACTTACAGAACAGTATGAGTGGGCATCTGTTATAGAAACATCATTTGTTCTAACGCTCTAAGTGTTGTAATCATCTTATGGCATTACTTCATACCTGTGTAACACAAAGCTGCTTTCTTCTTACTGCAGGGCTCATCGTTCCATTTTCCAGAATCAATACGCCTTTTCACATACATCTCAACACAATCCTCATTTTTATTCTCACTCTTGTTGTTGGGTTCATTCTTAGCCCAGTTTTCGGCTTCCTTTGTTAGAACCTTGTTAGTGCCAACCCAGGTCCATTCACCAGTTTTAGTGTTTTTTCTAATACCAATCCAATAATATGCTGCATTAAATTGTAAATTCTCATTCAGATACTCGATCTCTTGTCGGTTTTGAATTGCTACCATATCGGTGTATTTTTCTGTACAATATTTTTGGGCATCGTCATAGTTCATGTTGTTGGATGAAGAGTGATAGGTCCAGCCATGTGTGAAACATATCAATGGAAAACCTGCAAAATACAGAACAGACCGCAAACAAAATTGATGTCTATCTTTAAATCTCCAATTTTTACCATGCATTATCCTGGTTTAGCATTAACAACAACTTATAACGGTATTACGGCCTAGGAGTTATATTTTATCATTAGTAATTTAAGCAGAAATAAATATTTATGATAAAGTATAACATTTCAGGTTGGAATATAAAGTGTAGAATATACTGAGAAATTAACGCAGAATATCATATAAGCAATATCATTAACTTACCACAGCTAAGTAGGAAAAGATGGATTAAATAATCCATTGTGCTCAGTCAACCCAGCGACAAGTGATAAAGCAGTTCTGGAAACAGAATACACTTTTTTATTAAATTATTATCCAGAACAATATTGAGCATAAATATTTTTTGTCTATATTCTACATAGTATATCTAATATTGGTAGGATATATAGTGTAGTATACAGTTACATATGAAAACATCTTTGAATATCATCAAGAAGAGAAACTAAATGACCTAAAACAAAGAATTATGTTATGTTGTAAGACAAAAATGTAATTCCAAAAAAAGATCACACTTACAGAGTTAAACGCGTTGTTTCAGTGGCCTGAGCTCTTGAAGTGACAGCTTATTCTGGGATGTTTCCTGCTGATTGTACTTTCACTGCTGGCCTCGTGCCTCTTTAAACAGTTAGAAAGAAAAACTCCAAATGACGTACCTCATTTGTATAAAATAGAAGAATGCATCACATCTCGGAATTTCCTGATAGAGAAATTTCCCTGAACCATTCCATAAGCTAAAATAGCTTTGTAATTAGTCTCTTAGATTGGATCAGCAAGATAGATAGTATAATAAATAAAATATAACCTTAAATGTTAATTTAAAAGAGACCATCAGGCTCAAAATCTAAATATTAAACATATGCAATGACATACATTATATACCTGCAATATTGTGATGTGTTGTGTAAAACAGTAAAAACTGTTTCCTCATACAAAGTGTAGTGCAGCGGGATTCACACTGAGCAGTGATGAGGCAGTAAGGCCTGTTTCACACATCAGGTTTTTGCAATCAGGCGAGTTCCGACATTTTTTCTGAAAACCGGAACCGGCAAAATCTAAAACCGGATCCGGTTTTTTACCATTGACTAACATTAGTGCCGGATCACGCCGCATAGTCTTGCGGCGCGTCCGTTTTTCGTAGGATCCGGCGTCTGGTCTCAATCCGACGTCTGGGAAAAAAACGTCTGTTACGTTTTTTGTCTCCGGCGAAAAGGCTGGAAGCGCCGGATCCGGTGCTTCCAACTTTTTGTTACAATGACAGTCTATGAGTGCTGCAATGCGCGGAATCCGTTTTTTTTGTCGGGTTTTCGATATGTAGCCCAGCCCACAGCCAACCTATATAAACAATGCCAGTGGGACTATCCTCAGCCATAACCATGCAGCCAGCGAAGAGAGCAGGAGCAAGATCCGGAGCCAGCCGCCGAGGAGCCAGCCGCAGGAGAGGAGGACAGGAGACCAGACCAGCACCACCACCAACAGCACAACCACAAGAATTTGTGGCCATGATGCAGCCGGGACCAGATGCAAGACGGTAGATATCATAGACAAGCACTTTCAGCGAGGGTCATGCAATATCAATATATTCATGGCCCTTTTTTTTCTCTTTATTCCACAGCACAAGTCGGCCAACAACAACAGCTGAGTCACCAGGAGCACCTACACCCCCAGGACTCCAACAGATGCGGCTGCTGATAGAGAGCATGGGAGCAGAGGCCAGAAGGTAAATATCACACACTACCCCTTCCAGCCAGGGCCATGCAATATCAATTGATATTGCATGGCCTTTTTTTCTTTTTATTCCACAGAACAAGCCGGCCGACAACGCCGACACCAGTACCACCAGCACCAGCCCAAGAGCCTGACAGTGAGGAGGAGACTATGGCAGCAGACAGCAGACGGTAAATATCACATACTACTCCTTCCTTCCAGTGCCATGCAATATCACTTGATATTGCATGGCCTTTCTTTGTCTTTATTCCACAGTAGAAGATGGCCCTCAACGCCAGCAGCACAGGTCACGTCTGGGAGTGAGGAGACCACGGCGGCAAGAGACAGCAGACGGTAAATATCACACACTTCCCCTTCCAGCAAGGGCCATGCAATATCACTTGATATTGCATGGCCTTTCTTTGTCTTTATTCAACAGCAGAAGATGGCCCTCAACGACAGCAGCACAGCAGGACACATCTTCTTCTTCTGGGAGCCCTCCGATGCATCGTCAGCGTTTACAGGTAAGTTTTTTTTTTTTCACAATCGCATCTCTGTTATTTATATATTAATTTCATTACTTTTTATTTATACCAGGAAATTGAACCTGAAGAGGAGCTCCCAGGAGAAAAACGAAGGGGTGGAGAGAAACCCAGAGTGGGCTCGCAATTCGTAAGTTTCCTGCATGCATCGCTCAAACACAGCATCACACTACACACAACACAGAGAAAACAATTTAGTACAGACATCACACTGCACCCAAACACATATGCCTACATCCAAGCACATAATATAATTTTTTTTTATAGTCTTCCGGAACTGGTGCTCAGCAAAGAGGTCCTCGCAGTGCCTCCCAGGGTCGTCGGCATGAGCGACGCGGCGGTCACCATCATGTAAGTATCTTTTTTTTATTATTATTATTTTTTAAACTTTTTTGTTTTATTTTTTATTTACAATTTTTTTTTCCTTGGTAGTTTGGAGACTAATGTATATTTTTTCTCTTTTTCTTTAACAGGCTTCACAGCATGCTCCCGACACAGACTTTGAGGAGGGGGTTCTGAACGTGGACCTCCTCATCGATCTGGTCCGAGAAAGGGAGCCGCTGTGAAACATTTGGGACCGCCGCCATGCTGATGTCATAGTGACCCGTCGGCTCTGGGAGGAAATCTTTTCACAACTCGTGGACTGCTGGGAGGACCTCGATGCTCGGGCCAAGATTGAACACCGTAAGTATATACAGTTCAGGTTGCTGGACTTAAAGCAGTGTTTCCCAAACTCCATTCCTCGTGGCCCCCACAGGTCATGTTTTCATGATTTGATTTTGTGCAACACTGGAAATCCTGAAAACATAACCCGTGGGGCCTGTGAGGAGTTTGGGAAACACTGATGTTGTATACTAACCAATTTTTGCTATCTCGTTTCAGGGGAGAGATGTTATGTTTCGGTAACTGAGGAGAAATAGCAAAAAAGAGCAAAAGCGGTAATACACCAGAGAGGCTGGACCTATAGGATTGCAGTAACCTGAACTAACCACACAACTAGAAGTAGCCGTGGAGCGTTCCTACGGTGATCCTAGACGCCTCGTCACAGCCTGAGAGATAACTACACCTAAAGGCAGAAAGAGGAAAGCTATCTGCCCCGGAGCAGATCCCCAAAGAAAATAGGAAGCCCTCAAACATGTAATGGCGGTTATACAAGAAGAAAGCACGGACACAGACAGAACATAGAATGAGCAAACGCTGGGGTCCAATCTGTCTAGACAGAAAAGTACAGGAAAGAATTCTGACTGCAATCCAAAAAAAACCTAACAAAAATACCACCACTTTTGATTGCCAAAAAACCTGAGATCACACGATCTCATCCACCTAAATCAGATCTCTAGTGTAACAAAATGCTATTCTGCAAATAAAAAGTAACAAAGGAGCAAAGCAAAAGTGCAGACACAAACGGAGCACAATTGCAGCGCCAGACCCCCAAAAGGGGACAGGCTGCAGTCCACTGCAAGCAGCAAACCAGCAGAGAAAATCAAACAGAAGAAAAAAAAACAGCAAACGCTTATCTGAAGGAGAGCAGGAAACTAGCAGTGCTTCAAGCAAGACCAGAATGAACAATTGATAACTGGCAAGGCTGCTGGGAACTCAGGCCACTTATATCCTACCATTCAGCGCCAGCTGAAGGCCATTCGGTAATCAGTTCATTACCCTCAGCAATCACCGGAGGGAGTCCCTGCTCAGAAGCCACCTCCAGCATACTCACAACAGTACCCCCCTTTGAGGAGGGTCACCGAACCCTCACCTGTGCAACCAGGCCGATTAGAATGAGCTCGATGATAGGTACGGATCAGTCTACCAGCATGGATGTCCGAAGCAAACACCCAAGAATTGTCCTCCTGACCATAACCTCTCCACTTAACCAAATACTGGAGTTTCCGTCTAGCAAAACGAGAATCCAATATCTTCTCAACCACATACTCCAAATTGCCCTCAACCAAAACAGGGTTGGGAGGCGCAGCCATAGGAACCACTGGTTCGACAAACCTCTTCAATAAGGACTTGTGGAACACGTTATGGATCTTAAATGTCCCTGGAAAATGCAAACGGAAGGAAACAGGATTAATAATTTCCATGATCTTATAAGGTCCAATGAACCTTGGCTTAAATTTTGGAGATGCAACCTTCATAGGGATATTCCTTGAGGGCAACTAAACCAAGTCCCCCACTTTAAAACGAGGCCCATCAGTCCTATGCCGGTTGGCAAACCGCTGGGCCTTCTCCTGAGAGAGAGACAACCTCTCCACCACCTTGTCCCAAATCTGCTGCATACGCTGCACAATAGAGTCAACCCCCGGACAGACAGAAGCCTCCGCCTGTCCTGAAGAAAATCGAGGGTGAAACCCGGAATTGCAGAAAAATGGAGACATCAAGGTGGCAGAGCTAGCTCTATTATTAAGAGCAAATTCAGTCAAAGGCAAAAAAGAGACCCAGTCATCCTGATCAGCAGACAAGAAACATCTCAAATAAGTCTCCAAGGTCTGGTTTGTTCTCTCGGTTTGTCCATTGGTCTGAGGGTGAAATGCAGAGGAGAAAGACAACTGAACACCAAGTTTAGAACAAAATGTCCTCCAAAATCTGGAAACAAACTGGACTCCTCTGTCAGACACAATGTTCTCCGGAATGCCATGTAACCGAACCACATGCCGAAAGAACAAAGGCACCAACTCGGAGGAGGAAGGCAACTTAGATAATGGCACAAGATGTATCATCTTGGAAAACCTATTACAGATTACCCAGATAACGGTCATTCTCTGAGAGACAGGAAGGTTAGAAATAAAATCCATAGAAATATGGGTCCATGGCCTCCTGGGTACAGGTAATGGCATTAACAAACCACTAGAACGAGAGCAAGGCTTGGAACGAGAGCAAGTCTCACAGGATTGCACAAAGTCCCTGACGTCACGAGACAAAGTAGGCCACCAAAAGGAGCGACTCACCAAGTCTCTGGTACCAAAAATCCCGGGATGACCAGCCAACGCGGAACAATGAATCTCAGACATCACAGTTTTTCCACTGGTCTGGAACAAACAACTTCCCAACAGGGCAGCGCTCAGGTTTTTCCTCCTGACACCCTTCCAGAGCCAGTCTCAAATTGGGCGAAATGGTGGAAAGAACCACACCCTCTTTCAAAATAACAGCAGGATCAGATAACTCAGGAGAATCTGCAAAGAAACTCCTCGAGAGGGCATCCGCCTTGACATTCTTAGTGCCAGGAAGAAAAGAAACCACAAAATTAAAACATGTGAAAAACAAGGCCCACGTGGCCTGTCTAGGATTAAGTCGATTGGCTGATTCGAGATAAACCAGTGTAAGGTTCTTTGTCTCTGTTGACATGTTCCTTGAAACTCAGTTTTCCGTCGGCCATTTTGCTTTCTGTCTTTCTGCAGCTCTTGCCCTCAGTTAATATGGAGTTTCCAGTTTTCATGTTCCCGCCCTGATTCTTCCCTCTTGCTTCTTAAGCAGCCTCAGCTGAACAATCAGTGCTCCTGAATCAAGCCTCAGTCAGTCTGTGACCTGACTCCTGGAAGCCTTGGACTTGTACTCCAGCTATTCCCTACTGAGGAACCTTGGAACACTTTTGGACTCTGGAAACCTGCTGTTTGGTGAATCCATGTTTACAGAGGAATTACGGTACAGAGAAGAGATTCTGAACCTGCTTTGGAGATTTATTGTAGTGCTTGAAGTTACTCTGGCCTGCTGTGTCTCTTGTCGCTGTTCCTGCAAACTGTGTGAACTTTTCAGCATGCTTGTATGAAGTAATACAAGTCATTTCATTTCAACCTATGTCTCCTGTGTTTTCCTCGCACCCAAGCACAAGACGCTATAGGAACTGTACACTATACATGACAAGATTCAGGAGCCAATGTTTAGTGTCTGCTGGGTCTGGGAAAGTCGTGTCTGCTGTGACTGTGGATATCAGATGTCCGTTTAATACCTTATGTGATGACAATGGTTGTGACTTCTCACAACTATTCCAGGTGAGCGCATTCCCTTAAAATTTTACTCTGGAGTGTTACCACAGGTAAACACTATTGTTTTTTTTTTTTTTTTTCCTTTCCTCTTCTCCTTCCAGCACTTCTGCCTTAAAAGATCTGGAAGATGGAGGCCCGCATAAAGGAACTTTGCGGAGTGACTGATACAATCCTTTCAGATGTACAGACTTTAAAAACCCGTTTTGCAAGCCTACAGGACCTCACTAATCATAATTTGCAAGTGTTTGGACAGACTACCCAGGAATTGCGAGCCAGGATTGAGGCTCTAGAGGAACGAGCCCAGGCTCCTGCCATAACCCCAAGTTCTGGGATCCCCAAATTACCTCCTTTTCGTTTTGGCGGTGAACGTGAGAAATTCAGGGGATTTATTAATCAATGCAATTTATTTTTCTCTGCACATTCTTCACAATTTCCCACTGAACGATCCAAAGTGCTTACTATAATCATGTTGCTTACCAATAAGGCTTTGATGTGGGCAAACCCTCTGATTGAGACTGAGGATGATTGTTTGAATCACCTTGATGCTTTTATTTCAGCCATGGGGCAGGTGTTTGATGACCCCAATCGAGGTGCAACAGCTGAAGCAGCCATGTTAACTTTGCGCCAAGGTAAGCGTTCAGTAGCCGAATATGCCCTGGATTTCAGGAGATGGGCTCTTGATACCACTTGGGACACTTCCGCTAAAAAATCTATTTTTCGGAAAGGGTTGTCTCCACTGATTAAGGATGAACTTGCTCGTGCCGACCCTCCCACTGCGTTAGGTGATTTTATTAACTATTGTATCCGTATTGATGCTCGTCTGACTGAACGCAGACAAGAGAGATGGTTCGAAAATAATCGCACTAACCTTTTACTACCTCCCTCCTCAGCTAAGGAACCTTTGAGTAGGATCACAAGGGAACCAGAACCTGAACCCATGCAGGTGGACTCTTTACAAAGACGGGTTAGTGATGCACGCAAAGAACATCGTATAAAGGAAAATCTATGTTTCTACTGTGGTAAGTCAGGGCACTTCATTATAAACTGCCCCAGCCGTTCTCGTAAGACTACTGCAGCAGTCATTCACTGTGAGTGTTGCGAGAGGAGCTCTGTCATGTCCGAGCCTCAGGCTCCAGAGAGATCTGCTGCAAGAGATCTTGATTTCTCGGACTTAAACTCTGTTAGTTCTGGGGACGATGACGGTATAAACGCTGCAATTTTTCAAGTTTCCTCAGCGGTGTCCCAGCTGAGTTGTAAAAGAAACAATTCTCATTGCTTCCTTTCCATCAAACTCTGGGTTGACTCAGTCTGGGTGTCTAGCTCTGCTATGATCGACTCAGGAGCAAGTGGAAATTTTATGGATATCTCCTTTGCTCTGAAACAGGGGATACGTTCAGTGAAGAAGGCTACTCCAGTACAGATGGAGACTGTGGATGGCTCTCTACTGACTTCTGGACCAGTGGATCAAGAAACAGAGCCTTTGAGGGTCCTTATGGGTAAAGATCATCAGGAGAAAATGTCTTTTATGCTTATCTCTTCTCCCCACTTTCCCATTATTCTAGGGCTACCATGGCTGCAGGCGCAGAATCCTACGATTAACTGGGAGACCAAGGAATTACACTTTCCGGAGAAACAGATGAGTCAAGGAGTTTCAGCTTGCTCTGTTCCTAAAGGAACCATGTCAGTCCCTGAACTACCAGCTGTATACCAGGACTATGTGGATTTATGTGACAAGAAGAACGCTGATCAGCTTCCTCCTCACCGTCCATATGATTGTCCAATTGAATTATTGCCTGGAGCCGAGATACCTTTTGGTAAGATCTACCCCTAGCAGGGCCCGAGCTAAAAGCTTTGAAGGATTATATAGACGAAAATTTAGCCAAGGGCTTCATACGCCCCTCTTCATCTCCCACAGGTGCACCCATCTTCTTTGTGAAGAAGAAAGATGGATCTCTGAGACCCTGCATAGACTATAGGGAACTCAATAAGGTTACTATTAGAAACCGTTATCCATTGCCTTTAATCCCTGAATTGTTGGAGAGAGTGCGGCATGCCAAAATTTTCTCTAAACTGGATCTCCGTGGGGCCTATAACTTGGTCCGTATTAGACCTGGGGATGAATGGAAGACTGCTTTCAGGTCACGCTATGGACACTTTGAATATCTAGTTATGCCTTTTGGTCTGAGTACCGCCCCAGCCACTTTCCAACACTTCGTGAATGATATCTTCAGGGATCTCCTAGATACATTTGTGGTGATTTATCTGGATGATATTCTAATTTTTTCTAACTCCACAGAGGAACATCATGGACATGTGAGAATGGTCTTAGAACGCCTAAGACAAAACCATCTCTACATCAAACTTGAAAAATGTGAATTCCATAGGACCGAAATTCAATTTCTGGGGTATGTACTATCTACGCAAGGGATTAGTATGGATGGAAGCAAGACCCAAGCCATCAAGGATTGGCCAATTACTAGAAATGTGAAGGAGGTGCAGCGTTTCATCGGGTTTGCCAACTTCTATAGACGTTTCATTAAGAATTTTTCTGAGGTAGTGTCACCTATCACCCAACTTACCCGGAAACAGTCTAGGTTCTCCCGGACCCCGCAAGCTCAGGAAGCATTTTCCTGTTTAAAGGATAAATTTACCACCGCACCTATCTTAGTACATCCCAACCCCGAGCTTGCCTTCATAATAGAGGTGGATGCTTCAGACTGTGCCGTTGGAGCTATACTCTCTCAGAGAACAGGTGAGAAGAATGTCTTGCATCCCTGTGCCTTCTTTTCCCAGCAGTTGTCTTCGGCTGAGAGGAACTACGATGTGGGCAATAGAGAATTGTTGGCCATTATTGCCGCCTTCAAGGAATGGAGACACCTTCTTCAGGGAGCTGCACAGCAAATAGTCGTCCTGACAGACCATCGTAACCTTGAATTTATCAGGTCGGCTAAGTGCCTGACTCCTCGCCAAGCTCGCTGGAATCTTTTCTTAAACCAATTTAATTTTGTCATTTCTTATAGACCAGGATCGCGCAATGGAAAGGCTGATGCACTCTCTAGGATTCATTCAGCAGAGACACGTCCACTTACTCCTCCTAAGACTATTCTTCCTGACTCTAGATTCCTGGGAGTGATTCATAATCAAGACCTACTTAAGGACATCAAGGAAGCATACCATGCGGATTCTTTGTTGGCTCAACCCCCAAGGGACGTAAGTCTTGTCTTTAAGAATGGTGTGTGGATTCAGGGACAACGTCTGTATATACCTGAAACAGTCAGATTGAGAGTATTGCAACTCATCCACGATTCCAAGATAGCCGGGCATAGGGGAATTCTAAAGACACAAGAATTTCTTTCTCGTTTCTTTTGGTGGCCCACTTACAGGAAAGATGTCTTAAACTATGTCACTTCATGTGAAGTCTGTGCAAGATGCAAAACACCTCGCTCCTCACCAACTGGTCTGTTGCAACCTCTTCCCACCCCGTCCCGCCCGTGGGGATCCATTTCTATGGACTTCATTGTGGAGTTACCAACCTCTCAAGGGAAGAACACCATTCTAGTGGTGGTTGACCGTCTAACAAAGGCAGCTCATTTTATCCCTTGTGTCGGCTTACCCACTGCAAAACAGACATCAGACTTGATGATTAAGAATGTGTTTCGCTTACATGGAGTACCGGATGAGGTCATTTCGGATCGAGGGGTGCAATTCACTTCAAGGTTTTGGCAAAATTTCTGTGCAGCATTGGACATTAAAGTAAACCTTTCTTCTGCTTTTCATCCCCAGACTAATGGACAGACAGAACGAACCAATCAGACCCTGGAGCAGTATCTCCGCTGTTTTATCTGCCACCTACAGGATGATTGGGTGGATCTACTTCCACTGGCTGAGTTCTCTTATAACAACTCTCAGAGCGCCTCCACTAAGCAGTCTCCTTTTTACTCCAATCTAGGTTATCATCCTAACATTCTTCCTCGATTTCCCATAGATACGCCCTTGCTGGCAGTGGCTGAAAGAATCACTTCTTTACAAAAGAATATGGATCTTCTAAAGGAAAATCTAGAATTGGCTCAGGAAAGGTACAAGAAAGCAGCAGATAAATTTCGTAAACCTGCACCAGCTTTCAAGGTAGGAGATTTGGTCTGGCTGTCAACCAGAAATCTTAAATTAAAGATTCCATCGTCTAAATTGGGACATAAGTACATTGGACCTTATAAGATCAATAAGATTATAAGTGCTGTTGCTTGTCGTCTTCAACTGCCCAGAACTATGAGAATCCACCCTGTCTTTCATGTATCCCTACTAAAGGCTGCAACACCCAATACGTTTCCTGGACGTTCTTCTCCTTGCCCTGACCCAGTGCTGGTCGATGGTCAGGAAGAATTTATGGTGGAAAGGATTCTAGATTCCAGGTTGTACAGAAATCAGTTGCAATATTTGATTAAATGGCAGGGCTACCCAGTGGAGGACAACTCATGGGAACCAGTCAATAATGTAAATGCTCCTCGCCTGCTCCGCCAGTTTCATCAGAGGTACCCTGACAAGCCTGGTCTGAGGTCATCCGGAGGTTGTCCCTAAGGGGGGAGTAATGTAAAGTTCTTTGTCTCTGTTGACATGTTCCTTGAAACTCAGTCTTCCGTCGGCCATTTTGCTTTCTGTCTTTCTGCAGCTCTTGCCCTCAGTTAATATGGAGTTTCCAGTTTTCATGTTCCCGCCCTGATTCTTCCCTCTTGCTTCTTAAGCAGCCTCAGCTGAACAATCAGTGCTCCTGAATCAAGCCTCAGTCAGTCTGTGACCTGACTCCTGGAAGCCTTGGACTTGTACTCCAGCTATTCCCTACTGAGGAACCTTGGAACACTTTTGGACTCTGGAAACCTGCTGTTTGGTGAATCCATGTTTGCAGAGGAATTACGGTACAGAGAAGAGATCCTGAACCTGCTTTGGAGATTTATTGTAGTGCTTGAAGTTACTCTGGCCTGCTGTGTCTCCTGTCGCTGTTCCTACAAACTGTGTGAACTTTTCAGCATGCTTGTATGAAGTAATACAAGTCATTTCATTTCAACCTATGTCTCCTGTGTTTTCCTCGCACCCAAGCACAAGACGCTATAGGAACTGTACACTATACATGACAACCAGGTTCTTATGGTCCATGAGGACCACCACCTGATGTTTGACTCCTTCCAGCCAATGTCTCCACTCTTCAAAGGCCCACTTCATGGCCAATAACTCCCGATTACCCACGTCATAATTCCGTTCAGCTGGAGAAAATTTTCGAGAGAAAAAGGCATAAGGGTTACTCTTAGAGGTCTCTGGATCCCTTTGGGACAAAACGGCACGAACCCCAATCTCAGAGGCATCAACTTCCACCTGAAACGGCAGAGAAACATCAGGCTGCCCTAGAGCAGGAGCAGAAATTAATCTCTGCTTAAGTTCCTGAAACGCAGAAACTGCCTCAGGAAGCCAATTCACCACATCGGAACCCTTTTTGGTCAGATCAGTCAATGGTTTAACAATACCAGAGAAATTACCAATAAATTTATGATAAAAATTGGCAAAACCCAAAAATCTCTGAAGAGCCTTCAATGAAGTTGTTTGAACCCAATCACAGATGGCCTGAACCTTGACCGGGTCCATTTCAATAACAGATGGAGACAAAATGAATCCCAGAAATGAGATCTTCTGTTCGCCAAAAAGACACTTTGATCCCTTCACATACAGTGCATTCTCTCTCAAAATCTGGAACACAGTCCAAAGACGTTTCACATGAGAGTCCCAGTCATTGGAAAAAATCAAGATATCATCCAAATAAACAATCAGAAATTTATCCACAAAATCCCTGAAAATCTCATTCATGAAGGATTGGAAGACGGAAGGGGCATTAGTAAGCCCAAAAGGCATCACTAGGTACTCAAAATGCCCCTCTGGGGTATTAAACGCCGTCTTCCATTCATCCCCGTGCTTAATGCGAATAAGGTTATACGCCCCCCTGAGGTCAAGCTTGGTAAACCAACTAGCACTTTTCACTCTGGAAAATAGGTCAGAAATCAAAGGTAACGGATATTGATATTTAACAGTGATCTTATTCAGGAGGCGATAATCAATACACGGCCTCAATGAACCATCCCTTTTGGCCACAAAGAAAAAAACGGCGCCCAAGGATGAAGAGGATGGTCTGATATGACCCTTCTCCAATGACTCCTTGATATAAGATCGCATAGCATCGTGTTCAGGTACAGATAAATTAAAAAGGCGACGTTTAGGAAATTTACCACCAGGCACTAATTCAATAGCGCAATCATAGCTCCTGTGAGGGGGCAAGGATGCAGATTTACTTTCACTAAACACATCAGAAAAATCAGTCAAAAAGTCTGGGACATCCTGAGACTGGGGAGAGGCAGAAAAAACAGGAGTGTCAGTATTAACACATTGGCAGCCCCAACTGGTCACAGACACAGATTTCCAATCCAAAACAGGATTATGAGACTGTAACCAAGGGAAACCTAGTATAATAATGTCATGCAGATTATGCAGCACCAGAAATTTGCAACTCTCCTGATGATCTGGTTCAACCCTCATTATCACCTGAGTAGAAAACTGGGGTTTATTCTCCGCCAAAGGGGTAGAATCAATGCCCAGTAGGGGAATAGACTTCCGCAGGGGTATCATGGGAAACCCACAACATTTGGCAAAGTCAAAATCCATCAGGTTAATAGCTGCTACTGAATCAACAAAAGCCTGAGCAGAAAATGTGGACAGGGAGCAAATCAGGGTAACAGTCAACAGAAATTTAGTCTGAACACTATTCAAGACAACTGAGCATGCAAATGTCTTCCCCGCTTAGGGCAGACAGAAATAGTATGGGAAGCGTCACCACAGTAGAAACATAACCCATTGCGCTTACGAAACTCATGACGCTGAGCCCCAGAAGTCACTCCATCACACTGCATGGGCTCAGGAGCTGACTCACAAGGCAACACTATCTTACACATACCTCTGCGCTCACGCAAACGTCTGTCAATTTGAATAGCCAAAGACATAGAATCATTGAGACCAGAGGGAACAGGGAATCCCACCATAACGTCCTTTACTTTTTCTGACAGACCCTTTCAAAAAGGGCTGCCAAAGCATCATCATTCCATTTGGTCAGGACTGCCCACTTTCGAAATTTCTGACAGCACAACTCAGCGTCTTCAAGACCCTGATTTAATGCCAACAAGATCTTTTCAGCTTGATCAGTGACATTAGGTTCATCGTACAATAACCCCAGGGCCTGAAAAAATACATCAATATCATTCAAAACAGGATCCCCAGGTGTCAGGGAAACAGCCCAATCATGAGAGTCGCCGCGCAGCAGGGAGATGACAATTTGAACCTGCTGTGCCGCGTTCCCTGTGGACTTAGGCTTTGGGGCAAAAAACAACTTAGTTATTTTTGAAATTCAGAAATCTAGATCGATCCCCCAAAAACAAATCTGGCGTGGGGATCCTAGGTGTTAGGGTCTGCGGAACGCACCAAATATAAGGTGTAGAGAGGTGCGTTCGCAGCCCGGGGTCCATCGTGCAGGCGGAGCCTGCTCCTAGTAAGATGGCGCAAGAAGCGAACTCTGTTATCCCGCAGAGTTGCCAAAATAAACGACGTAACGCGCTGTGGCAATATGTGCAAACTCTGTTATACCACAGAGCCGCTAGAAGGAGTGCCGCAGCGCTATATGGCGATGTGTGCGAACTCAGTTAACACCACTGAGTCGCAAAGTAAACACGCTAGGGCGCTGTCTAGCATTGAAAGCGAAGCCTGTTGTATCACAGAGCCGCTGAGGCAAACTTCTGTGTCCTGTTAGGCACTCAGGTACACAGTTAACTGCTAAGCGAACATGGAAAGTGATCATGCGCTAATGTCCTCGCGGGAGTCACCCAAAATCTATGGCGTCTGAATGCCAGGCCCTGAATACGGCAATCAACCTCCTCACCGGTTATGCCGGTAATCTAAGGCATCTAAGACACCGACCCTGACCAGCTAGCATACCAAGCTCCTCACCGATTAGGTCGGTATTGTAATGGCGTATTTCAGCCGCCCTAACCACACACACGCATGACCACACTGGCGCAAAGCATATAATGGTTGATGCTAGCGCATGGCGGCACGACCATGCCACCCTTTTATAGTAGTAACTACAGGGCCAGCCAGATAAGGACCAATAGGAAACTGTTCCAGAACACAAAGTGGTTTCAGGACCTTCCTGGCGGACCAATAGGAGCTACTGCAGTACCTGAGCATGTGATCCCTGATCTCCAATGAGAGATCTTACTCTGGGCATGCTCAGAAGGGGATAGCAAGGACTTTGTCCTAAAGACGTCTGCTCGCCGCTAACCAGTACTGGCTACAATAGCAGAGCCTGGAAGTGCAGCAGTAATCCCCGCACAATGCTAGACTGGGTGAGACGCTGGGCCCGACGTCTAAGCTGAGCAGAGTCCACTGTCGCCGGAGACGAATGGGAGACCGCAGCAGGAACAGCTCGAGATTCCCCTTGTGCAGAAGCAGGAACTCGACCCCTAACACTACATTCTGCAACCCAGCAAGATAGGTAGCAATACTCCAAACCTTAGTGGCAAGCTGATCCACATGGCCAGACAACTGTGCAAACTCCATTGAGAGAAAAAAAAATTCCTCCTCAGCACCCAGAGAAAAGAGGGAAAAAAAAGCAATAAACAGAGTTTCCTTATTACTATTTTCCCCTTCTGTGAGTACCATACAATTTTCAGTTTTTGGGCTGTTTATACTGTTATGTTTCGATAACTGAGGTGAAATAGCAAAAAATAGCAAAAGCGGTAATACAACAGAGAGGCTGGAACCTATTGGATTGCAGAACCTGAACAACCCACAACTAGAAATACCCGGCTGACCCGTTATAGACGCTTTGGCTACCAGGAGTTCCCCCCCAACGGGGAAGCTTTTCTCATATCTACCCGCATCGACCCCTTTTTTCACAGGAAAAGGTTGGAGCGGGCCCAGTGTAGGCAAGGGTTCGGGGTTTGGGTCCCACCTTTGCCAAACCTCTCGAAACCCCCAATCTGGCGTCTAACCCCAAAAGGCACAGAGGTTGCTCGTGCAGGACCAAGCCCGGGCCGTCCGGTACCTGGTCTGTAACCTTGTCACAGACAGAAAAATATCCAACAAATGTCCACGCGTGGGGGGAAGCGATCGCATCTAGGGCCCGGGAGGGGGTTCCTAGAACAGCGCATTACCTCCAAATTAACATTTAAAGGGACATCCTGTAGACCTTCCCCCCTTACAGTTTTCTTTGTGTGGACCAGGAAAGAGGGGAAATTTTTAGTCATCTACCTTTTCTCGCGCCACGCAATCATCTGGTAGCAAGAAAACCACAAACCCGTGACTGGCCGGGGAGTGAATGGGTTTACATTGCCCTCGCCAATTACACACAGACTGTTCCCTCTTAAATTTGGTGTCCCCCTTCCCATCAGGAAATTTTTTCTCTTCTCGTCCTTCCCGAGGAATAGACAAAACCTACTGGGGGTACCCTGGCTCCATCCCACTCCCCCATATTGAGTGGCCTCCGGGGGAACGGGGGGGAGGATCAGAAAAGGGAAAATGTGTCAGGGAGTGCATTCAGGTTTCCACTACAGAGATACCCCAGATCTTTCCCTTTCCCAAGTGCTACATCATACAGACTTTTTCTCTAAAAAGGCTGCGGAAACTTTTGCCCCCCATCGTCCCTACACTTTCCCTTTACCTCTTTTTCT